>OOFC01015860.1:38582-53408 GCA_900323345.1 Pseudochromis fuscus | reverse complement strand
AGTTAGAATTTGTGCATGTTTGCCAGATATACTAAATATGCTAATTAGTTCATTTTTGTCCTTTTGTGTTGAGAATATTTATTTGACATTGATTTATCATTTCCAGGCTTTCAATACCTTCATCGATGATGTGTTTGCCTTCATCATCACCATGCCAACATCTCACAGACTGGCCTGTTTCCGAGACGATGTGGTGTTTCTCATTTACCTCTACCAGAGATGGTACGCACATGCACGCTTTGTGAAACCTCCCACACAACCTACACAACAGTTTTCTGATCTAACACTCTGTCTTCCCTTCGTCCCCAGGCTCTACCCAGTGGACAAAACAAGAGTAAATGAATACGGAGTTTCTTACGATGAAAAACCCAAAGGGAAGCCTCACAGGGACTAGAAAGGAAGGATGTTCTGCTGACCTCCATGCTCTGGTATCTGTGGGTTTTTTCTTGTCTTCACTGGTATCCACTGACCTGAGCTCCGGGGAGCAGAGTTTGATTTTCGGCCAGTTGGTTGTGAATGGACCAGGTGCTTTCACATTCTTGTGGTTTCTGATCTTAAGTGTTGAAAGGGCGACACCTGCTGATCTGCACTGCGTAAATGGACACAGGGATCAGTGCGCTAAATCCATGACCCTGTTCATACTGACACAGCAACCTGGAAACGTGTTTGTGGATGGTGTGAATGGCCCTGCTCACAACCTGCATCAAGTCAAACACTGATGACTGTTATAGTAACTTTACTATAGTGGATATTGGTGGCAACTTGGATACTTCCACAAATTCACCGTTTTTTTTTTAATAACAGCCAGTCTCATTTGTTGTCTTTTGGAATAATTTCATCTTGTTAATATCACTGAGTTTTATTTTTGGTTTCCAGCTTGGACGTCTGCAAATAGTGAATTTTGTTGTGCTAAACTGCAGGAGACAAATATGATTCATTACACTGGCTGGGAGTCCCAGTTTAAGCTAACACCACTTCTTGTGAACCACCATAAATACTGTACTTCAGCTGCCACGTACTAAAGGGATTTTGAGGATTTTGAGCCGGTTTATAAACTCTAGTTAACTGACGTTCTGAGAAGACTATACAGTCCATCGAGGAGTTGTAGAGTAAGAGCTGCTTTGCTCATCTGAGTGGCTTCGTTTATCAAGGCTACATAATCCAGCTGCTTATTGTATACCTGCCACTTATCAAATCCAGGATGACTAAAAAAGCTATAGCTTTCATATATACTCAAGACAGCTGTGTGACAACAGGGCTTCAAATATTGTGCCATAATAAAAATGGCATTATATCCTTTCCAAGTGGATAACAGTGCACTTTGGTAAATGTGAAGCATCCCCATCTGTTGGGTTTTTCAAGAACTACTATATTATTATTCCATAAGCTCCAGGATTGATATGTCAAAGCTCTCTCGCTCAAAAAAAAGGTCTCTAGTCATCATCATGGCTTGGGTGCTGAAGTGAGTGCTACTTACAAGTGGGAAATTGGTTGGATAAATGCTGTAATTGGAAGTGGGAAGTGCAGAAACTTCAGTGGGTGTGTTGCTGTGCTGTTAAATATATGACAATATTCTAAACATGTTTAAACATTTATCACTGAAAGGGCTTTTAACAATTTGGCTGTATCAATGTGTAGACACTTAAAATATGTTATGCAAATTTATCAAGTGGACAAAGAATAATGATCTGCATATGTTTAAAAATTAAAAATAAAAAGGAAAGGGGATTAGATTATGTTACAAATGAGCATCACTTTAATGAATTTTACTGTAATTCCAATTTGTTGTCACGGTGACAGCAGTGAATGGACTAATCATGATATATATGTGGCATTAACTTGTCGCCATGGAGACGAGATGAATGATTGAACATTCCAGAATCTGTACGTTTGAATTGTGTTTTTCCTGCTCTGTCCACATTTTAATGACACTGTTTTTTTTTTTTTTATTGTTACACTGTAGCACAGTTGTGTCTCACTGACAGCCACACTGTCCCATCCACCCATTCTAGTTTTACCCCATGTGAGTATTTTTTATTTTAATTTTTGTATTTTTTCTTGTTTTGTTTTTTATACATCAGGGCCAACAAAACATGTTAGTGCCAAATGTGAGAATGATTGTTTGAACTGTTTGTGAGTTTTGTATGCTCACCATAAATAGTCAATTCTGAATAGACACTGACATTGTGGGGGAGGGGAAGGTAATGGTAAGACTTGCCAAGTATTACTACATCTGGATTTATACTGTCACATTTTGATTTATATGCCATAGTTGTAATGTTATAATAGATAGACTTGGGATCAATCTTCTCCACGTTCAGATATCAGGATATATTAGGTCTGTATGCAAAGATCCAGCACAGGTTTTCTGTTTCTGGGTAAATGCAGCCAGGATGGATTGGCCAGAAATGTTCTTTAAAATGTTTTTTTCTTCTTGTAATGTTTGTGTTGTTTGATTGAGATGAAATAAAAATGACTGACTCCACATGTTTTTTGCAGTGGACGTTTTTGTATTATGTTATAGATTGTGCACATGTAGTATTGTTATATTTGCCACTGTCTCTTATATCACAGTCCTGTTTCAGTTTCAAGGTGAGTAGTATTTTAAAAAAGGATAAAAGGAATACTGCAATAATAGAGGATTTAGAATGAGTTTAGTTCAGTTTAAAAAGAAAAAGAAAGCTGCTGCACAGAACGTCTGGTACGTAATGACATCACAGACACGCACCCCTGACGCACAGTATATAGTGTAAGCTCCCGCCCTCCCCCTTCCCTTTTGCGCTGTTGGAAGTAATCGTGCCTAAGGTGTTTGGTTCTTCATCCGAAGCTAAGGCCCAGAATCCGGCGACTAGCACCGTCAAATTTAGGCATCCGACGCTACAAACATAAAATCTACCATCTACAATGGCCTCCGTGTCCGAGCTCGCCTGTATTTACTCCGCTCTGATCCTCCACGACGATGAAGTCACCGTCACCGTAAGTGTCCCCGGTTATCCCCTCACAGCTTAACCGATGTCTTCTCAGTTGAATCATTTGCTGGGCTGGACGCTCATGAATTTAAGAACAGAAATATTAAAGACTCTACTGATGAACTGGGACATTAATATGTCGGTAAAAACATTAATATTGGAGGAAGGTGCGTAAACTGTCCAACTCGCCGGCCAAAATGGCGCCATGCTTGTTGCTAACGATAGGCCACGTTGTTGTGTCAGGACAGCTCAGATCCGTGGTGTACTGGGTATGACTGTCATATTTAATGAGTACAATGTGTGGCTCCGGTTGTAGTGATTCGCCGTATCTCTTAAGAGTCTAATCTAACAGTTGAAGACTTGGATGCATCACTTTCTGGCTGACAGTTGCTAGCTAGCGTTAAGCTACTATTACTCCACATCAGTGTATCGTGGTTGTGTTTACAGAAGGAAACCTCACCATCAGCGACTGTTATGTTTGTTACTGTGTCTGAAAGTCTGTTGTGTTGTATTCATCACAACAGCTGCTGGTCCTGACAGGTTGCTACACGTGGATGCTGTGCAGCATCTACAGGAGTAGCAACCCTGATGGTGCTACCATGAAAAGATGTAACCAATCGTTGATCTTGTTTCCCATACGTCCATCTAGTGTCACGTTGTTTACAGTTATTAAAATTTTCCTGCACAAAAATAAGGACTAAGAAGTGGTGTCTTTAAACGAATTGAAACAAACAGCAGAAACAAATTCGGGATGGTGGAACGAGGCAATTTGATTTCCTGAATATGATTTAAAAAGTTCATAAATTCATAATCTGTAATTTTGTTTGAACTCAATTACTCACTGAAGTGTTGAATTTCTGGGATGATATACTAATGAGCAGTAGAACATGTTCCTGCATTGTCAGGTCCTGGTTGATGAGTAACAAAGTTGATTTTTATATAACATGTATCTTTTGTGTGTCTGTAGGAGGACAAGCTGAATGCTCTGATCAAGGCTGCTGGAGTCACCGTGGAGCCCTTCTGGCCAAGTCTGTTTGCCAAGGTGAGAGAATACATCCGCTGCTGTAGAGAAACATTGAGTACAGCTCAAAGAGTAGAGGCATAATACTCCATTTTGCTGTCTCATACAGATTTCTGTTACAGAGATAAATAGGGTCACAGACTCTGATTGTATCTGGGTCTTAATGTCTCAGATGTATAAGTGAAAAATTCCAGGTTTAAATATTTCAGTGGTAATCATATGTCTGCTAATGAATAAGGCATATTGGTTCTGTAGATAGTGCCCCATGTATTAGACTGGGTTAGCAGTAAATATGTATCAAGTTTCTCTGTCATCAACCGTAAAGCTGATTGCTTAGTTTATTTTAAATGTGAGCAATCAAGAGTTTGGATTTCATGTGTCAGTATGATGGTAATTGGATCTGTTGACAATTGAAATGAAAATGTGTGTAGTAATGGGTAGGACATGATGAATTATGGACAATCTCAATTAAAAAGTACTAAATTGAGATGTTGTTAAAGGTCTGCTTTTGTCTTTGTCACTGTTAGCCCATAAAACAGTTAGTTATCAAAGTCGGTGCGTCATTTAACAGAACAAGCCCTGGACATGTCAATGAAGTGTCTGATAAGTTAATGTTATTTTCTAGGCTCTGTCCAGCGTTGACATCGGCAGTCTGATCTGCAACGTTGGTGCCGGAGGCGGAGCTCCAGCTGGAGCCCCTGCTGCTGGAGCTGCTGCCGCTGCTGGTGATGCTCCAGGTAACTACACAAACAGTGGTTTAGATCAGTGTTTTACATTTACATGTGTACTTTAAATTAAAGTGTTTTAATTTGGAATTTATTACTCTAAAATGTAAAAGCTATCATGTTGTCTACATGGAACTTTAAACACTTCTTGTTTTGCCTTTACAGCCAAGGAGGAGGAGAAGAAAGAGGAGAAGAAGGAAGAGTCTGAGGAGTCCGATGACGACATGGGCTTCGGTCTCTTTGACTAAAATAGCTGTTTTTTTAAGAAAACACAATAAAATTACAAAAATGAGTGATTGTCTGCCTTTGTCTTATTTTTGTATTTGTGAAATTGTGTATGGTACGTTACAGTGACACCTTGCAGTTACTGACCCAGTGTCTGATACACTTTAGTATTGCAGATCTTTTTTATATAACTTGGATTTCACTAGACATCAGCTGATTGTAGTTTTTTGGGGGTAAGCTGCTGGAGCCTGTAGTGGGACATAGACCAAAACAAATCAAAGGTAAGCCTGAATTTAAACTCAAAAGATGAACAGCTATTAAACCGAAGCTGTAAAAATGGTAAAATGAGATCAAAATCCCCATATAATTGCTGATCTGCTGTGGTACAGTCAGTCTGGGTACATCTCACCAACATGATAGGTTCATTATCTTGGTCCATCATTCTTCTATTCCTATTATGTAACCACTTTTGTCCATAAGAAGCTCAGTCTTTCATAAGATTAGAGATTTTTGAACCAAACCATAACCTGGACAACATGGTCTGAGTAAAATACTGAGTTGGGATGTTCCCCACGTGAAGGCAACATACTGAGATATTTTCATTGTAAGGGCTTTTATTTTGAAAATCTGCTTACTCAACATATAGATTTGAATACATTTTTCAATCTCTTGATGTTTTCCAAAACTTTAGTAGTTTGGCAGATTGCGTGTCTATGTCGGAGGGACATTAAACTAAGCTACTGCTCTGCCTGCTGTAACCGGAAGTAGGATGAACGCAGCCGTACAGCGCTAGCTAACTGAAGCTAGCATCGACAAACGAAATAAATGTGTTGTCTGTTATCAAATGTATCAATGAATACAAAATCATGCTCTAATCAATTGGTCATCGTAGGAGATCAGTGATTTCTACTGTGTTGTTGTTCAATGTTTTATCACCGGTTTCCGTAGTGTAGTGGTTATCACGTTCGCCTCACACGCGAAAGGTCCCCGGTTCGAAACCGGGCGGAAACATGTTTTATTTTTATCACCGTCACAGACACGAAAATACTAAAAGGGAGCATAAACCGTGACTTAACACCAAACGACAAGTTCAGTGTTCTTATTATGTTTCTTTTATGTACGTCACAACTGCAAATTCAACCAGTGACGTGTGAGAGAAACCAGTTCTCAGTGGTCCTCTGTATCTTTATCAGTCAGCTTAAATGACCCTTGAGTTAATAGTCAACAAGTTACTGGTTGGGTTGTTGGCCGACCATAAAAGGTGCAACCGTATTTGAATAATTAATAAATACTTGCTTTAACAATAAAAATAAAGATAATGGTTTTACGTGTGCATCATCCGGTCACTCACACACTAAACACTTACCTGTGTTTGAGGGAGTCCTGGTATAATTATTATAGCTGGTCATTAGATGTTTTCTGATAATGCTTTGTGAGACCAGATGAGTCCATTAAAGTGTGTGGTAATTCAACAGGTATTCTGTTTTCACACTGACATTAAGGGAGTGACAAAAGAAAAACAACAGCTGGTAATGCTTTTTAATAATAACAGTGTTTTATTTGCTTGGTTTAGCAACTGTACACGTGTCTCCTTCCTGAGAATACTGCTCACCTCAGGGCAGAGGGAACAGCGAGAGGATCAGGGAGGGAGGAGAGGCAGACGGAGCTGAAGAGAAGATAACAGAGGGAGAAATGGAGGGTGACAGACCAGAAGAAGGAATAAATAACTCCAGCAGAGGGAGGTAGAAAGATAAGATCGGGGAGGGAAACAAGACGACTGATGGAGGAGAGGCCAAACCACGTGGACCCCATCCCAACCACCAACCCATAGTTTTAATAAAAATACAGTTCAATGTCTCCTGGGTTCCTGGTTCGGAGGACTTTTATGATGCAACGACAAAACCCCAACAGAGCTCCAATCAGCGTTCAGTCCTGTAAATGAAATGGCAACTAATAAAAACCAAATAGCAGATTGAATTTTGTTTCTATTCCCTGAAAACTTCAACTCCTGCATGGACTAAAGTGAAGAAAGCTTGACAAAGACGGTGTATCTGAGAGATGTTACGGCATCGTGTTGGAGTCTACACAAATACAGAAGGAACCCACAACCTGGCTGATGCGACAAGAAACATGGCTTCGATACACAGTGAATAACCATCATCACTTTTTTTTAAGGATTTTTTTTTTTAAACAAAAATGACAGTTGAGCTGCTGCAGGGTTAAGCAATGTCAGAGCATTTTACATGAAGTATTTATTTATTTTTTTAGTCAAATGCACTTAATTTGGCACAAGGAGACTTTCTGTACATTAACATTAACACCTCCATTGTGACTTCACCTCCCAGCCCTCTGTCCCCTCCACTCTCCCCCCGTCTGTTCAAAACATGCCTCAGAAATGTGTTAAAAAATAGAGCTTCTTTGTATATTTACTATGTAAGTTAACTTAAAAAGTGGCCTGTGGCAGTTTTTTTTTTCATAATTTTTCTTTTTTTTTCATAAAAAGACAATTAGTTGATTCTTCAAAATTCAGCTTTCATGCGTTCTCTTAGTGCCTGAGATAAAGAGGTCTACAGAGGGAAGAAGAAGAGATGAAATAATGACATGTATGAGCAGCTGTACTGTAATTCAATCATTTTTTGCTCATAAAAAGTTCAAGAGGAAGACTGAAAACCTAACAGAGACATACTGCAACAATCTGAAAACAGTCACCATAATAATAATAATAATAATAATAATTAATGATATAAAAGCATGTTTAAACAACAACATCTTCATTATCCTCCTCGCGCTGGCTCTTCAGTTCCAGTTGTTACATCCTGCATATGGAGAGAGTTAGTCCTGTGTCACTACAACATCTGCACAGTCCTTCAAGTGAGCCTCCGGACAAACACCTTTACTTGATTCACTTTGTTCAGATTTTTAATTAAAAAATAATAATAATAATAGTGGGTGATTTTAAGAAAGGATCTTTGAGGATGAAGAGAAAAGTGTTTCTCTGGATATAATAATGCAACTTAAGTAGAAAACAACACGATATTGACCAGAAGGTGAGTGTTTCCAGAAAGGAGGGAGGCGGTGAGTGTGAGGGAGGAGGAGAGGGAGCTGATTGTTTCAGTCTGTGTTTCATCAGTTTCATTGTTTCCACCACACGTCCGTCTTCACATCCACTCATCTCTCAGGAAGAAATGCCACAGCCTCCTGTCCTACGTTTGTATTTCCTCAGGGCAGAAACTTCCAGCTTGATTGGATCCTCGGGCTAATGTGGGCGGGTCTGGTTTATCATCTTGAGCCGTGATTGGTCGATGACGTCCAGCAGGTTCTTGGCGTCGACTGCGAGGGCGTGAGCTGCCATTAGCATCTGTTTCTTGTAGTCCTTTTGTAAACTGTGGAGCACAACGTGACAGTTACAATGTGATCGCTGACTGAAGTGGAATTCATACATCCTTTATGATGCGTTACGATGCGTTACCTTGTCATGACGTACTGCTGGGCCAGTTTCATCTTTGCTATCAACTCTGCCAGATCTGAGTTCAGCAGCTTCTGAGCCATTTCAATCTGTCAGAATACAAAAATTATGATTTACAAAACAGGAAAAAGAAGAAACATTTTAATGAATCATGTATAAAACACTGTCAGCAGCTTCAGGACCACTTCAATACACGAAAGAAGAAAAAATATTAAAAAGAAGTCCACACATCCGATATCCACATTTACAGATGTTTTCACTCATTTCCCTCATGATTGTCATCTAAAGATTGTCTGGACATATCTATTGCATTCAGCACTTATTATTGAAATACATTATTTCCACCTGTGCTTTATCTGTTGAAGCAGGATAAAATGTCATCAGTGAACAACAACTACAGAGCTGGATTCAACGATTAAAAGCTGCTCACAATTATAAACAAGTCAAATCCAGCCATCTTTTTTCTATTCACAATGTCTTTTTTAAATTTCATTTTCTGTGTTTTGAATTTTGCATACTAAAGTAAAAAATTCATAATGTTGTATTTATTGTCATAAATCAACTTGTCTCCTGGGATCGTCCTCAGCTTTCTCAGGTAAAGTGTTCATGGAAACGATTCTGTAATTTGCATTTAATAACAATATATTTTATTTATTTATTTATTTTTAAAATGTTATGTTTACCTCTCTGTGCGTGCTGGCTGGCAGCACAGGAATCGTCTCGTCCACAGTCGCCAGCAGAGTCCTCAGAGCCAGACCCACCTCCTAACAACAAACACATTTATCTTCAGAAATTCATTTGTGCTTTCATTTGTGGCACATATTCATCAGACTTTCTCATCAATGTCTGAATACTTGATGAAGACTGTATCTGTGTAGAACAAAGCTTCAGAGCTGAGGTGGATGTGGCTCCTACCTTGACCATGGGGACGTACTCCTCTGGGGCAGCGGGCTGAATCCTGTTGGACATCTCAATCACAGCTTTAACCAGTCCTGTGACGTTCTCGTACACTTTGTCGTTAGAACGATCCAGGTTGGCGGTGGGCGGCGGGCTGATCTCCTGAGGCTGCAACTGTACCCACAGAGCAGAGTATGACCATCACACAAACAAAGACAGAAACTGGATTTTCAAACGCAGCTTGTTCTGCTGCAGTTTCAAAGAACCAACAGTGGGTGGCAGTATTTTCAAAGACAAAACTCGAGGCGCAGGAAGGGGACGAGACGCAGGATATCCAACTTTAACGGATCGACGGTTGTTATTTCTGTCCACATGCATCTGTAGCTACAAACTAGATACTTTGTTCTACAGTGTTAGTACAGAACAGCTGATTGGTGACAGACAAGCAGTGACAGGATTCTATGATTGGTTTAAATGGATGATGAATAAAAATAAGACTCACACAAAACCAGAAAGGTCTGTGTTGGTTTTATCGGCATCAAAAATATAATCAGTTGTTTTAAATTGACCTAAATATGCATCATCAGACCCACAATAATTAGTTTCTTCACTTCTACTGATCTTTATCGAGACATTTATGGAGAATCTGAATCTTTAGCTTATTTTTCTTCACCAGAAATTACACAAACATTGTTCAAGTCTCCCAAATATACAACCACTGCTTCATGAGCATGTAACTAGTGATGGCCAGAACCTTTACAGGGAACTTGGTGATTCTGTTTTTCCCAGTTTTGTCTCTAGCGAAGAAAAAAGGCTAAAGGTCAGAATGAGAAAGCTTCTCTACACATGGAAGTGATGGGAACTAGAACTAACTCTACAATAATAACAGACACACAGATCAGCTTACCCTCCACGGCTATGGGGAGGATGAGGGGAGGTGTGGGGGAGGAGGACGTGAAAAGCGGGGAAAGTGTTGGACGGATAGATTGGGGATGGACGCATGGATGAAAAGTAAACAGAAGCGAGAACAAGATGACGGGGTGATGAACGTGTGAAGGATGGATGTTAATGAGGGAGTAGGGGGGAAGGGGGGAGGTGGGGGTAAAAGAGGGAGAGAAGAGGGACAGCACATTAGCTCCCAGCCAACCACAGGCAAAGCATGACATGGCACAGCATGCATCCCATCAGCACAAGAGACAAATCAAAAATGATGCTGCACAGTGGGAGAATGTGTCCAAACCAAGCAGTGCAAATCAAAGCAGGTAAACAGAGAAGAGCCAAAGGGGAGAAATGCTGTGATCTTAACCAGCTACGACTGATTATTTCAATTTTAGAGTTTATATATATATACACATGTGTTCATATGTACCTTGACCCCCTCGTTGTAGCTGTCCACAGGGCAGAGACTGGCCAGGTTGCTAAGGTGACAAGGAGCTCCAGGACGAGGCGGCTTCTTAGGAGGAGCCACATGTTCTGGAAAAAAGGAGGATCAGTGTCATGGACGCTGAGCAGGACGGGAGCTACACTTTAAATATATTTACATAACACATTAGTATGTTTTAAAGTAAAGTATTGTACTTTTTTACAGCTTTACTGGAGTTACTTACATAGAAGCTAAACTTGAGATACATTGAGAGATTACAGGTACTCAGCATTATACAAAGTATTTTAAAGTAGCTTCAACTTAAGAGTAACAATCCAGTATTTCATTGTTTTTTTTTCTTTCCATCCATTTTTAGTGTACTGTCTTTACTTAAGTATTTTCTCTTTGCTCTCACCTGGTTTCCCTACAGGCTGGTAGATATGTTGGCTTCCACCCTGTGCAGAGACAAAACACAACATTTGTCATGTCATAAATACTCATTAAACACAACCAAAAGTAAAAATAATACTGATTTCACATGATAAATACAGAACAAATTTTCCACTGTATTGTGAATTCTCCACAGAAATGTCACTGCTCTGCTCAGTTGTAGTGATGATGAGGCTGAAGCTGAGCTTTGTGATATTATAACCCTGGTTTACAGTGAATGTGCAGTGGTTCGGGGTTTAAAGTTCCCATGAGTCCTCTGTGGTCTGGTGGTTGGTATGTAGGCAGTGCCCTTAACAGCACACAGACAGAAATACTTTCTCTTCTTCTCTCGGTGTCTGCATTTCCTCTCTCTGTTTGTCTGAGAGTGAGACTCAGTGCATTCCCCTCTGATTTCTTTAACGCTCCCTCCACTGTTGCGATCATCTAGTTGCTACTTCTCTGTCCTCGTCTGTCTCTCTTTGCTCTGCATCAGTATCTGTGTGTCTGTGATGGAGAAGTTCAACTTTCCTGCAGCTTAACAAAACCACGAGTGCATCTACTTTCAATGTAAGTACCAAAAAATGATCACATGCACATATAGGCATGCATTTAGTGACTGACCGGTGCTTGTAGTATGCCGTCCTCTCTGTCGATGCTCCCTCTGCTGTTCCTGGATTCTGCTTTCTGCAGGGGAGACACAGACACACTCATTTAATGGAGCATAAAACACTAAACTGAACAAGCATTAAGAGGAATTTCATGAAAAAAAATATAAGAAACTTGTTCCAGGTAGATTTAAAAATCACATCGTGGGGCGATAACAACAAGACGAAACTTCAACAACCAAGTATAGTCAGTTGAAAAGTTACCTGCAGGATACAGAATTTAAAAAACTAGACATAAAAACTTTTGCAAAACAGTTTCTATTTGTAACATACATCATATTTCCGAAGAAAAATGCACAATGTGTCCAACAAATGCAGAGGTAACACCTGCAGTGTCCTGTCATCTACACTCCCTCAAAAAGTCAACATCATCTTCCTCAGGTCAGCTGAAGAAGAAGGTCTCTGCTCACACACAGATAACTTAAGTGTAACAGTACTAAACTCCCCCCACATCTTCACTGCTCCCCCCCTCTCTG
The DNA here is from genome assembly GCA_900323345.1 of Pseudochromis fuscus. Classification (NCBI taxonomy): domain Eukaryota; kingdom Metazoa; phylum Chordata; class Actinopteri; family Pseudochromidae; genus Pseudochromis; species Pseudochromis fuscus. The sequence continues at coordinate 41,172 of OOFC01015860.1, read as the reverse complement.
TCCGTCTCAGTACCGTTCTGGTGAAGCACGCCTTGAAGAGATGCATCCTGGGAGAGTAGAGGCTGAAGACGACGGGAGGAGGAACGCAGAGAGTGGAGGCCATCGAAAGAAGAGCAGAGATGAGGACAGAAAACGGGAAGAGATGGAAGATAGAAAAGCTCACGGCATAGGGAGTGAAAGTGATGAAAACAAAAATGAAGGACGGAGAGGGCGATGCAAAGAGAGAAAAAGTGAGTCAGAGGAGAACGGAGGGGGAGGAAAAAACAGAGAGAGAAAGAGAGAAAAGTTTTTCCAGAGGAGGAAAAGCTCCACTGAGCCACAGAGACAGAATCCTGGAGGGAAAAGATCCGACCGCCTCGCTCTCCTCTCTGTTTCTCTTCTTCACTCGGTTTCTCCCTCCCACTCTTTCCATCTCTGCATCTCCCTCCGTCTCCCTCTCTGATGGGCGACTCCTCACTTGGTCCTCCCTCTCCACTGCTTTTGCCAATCCCACTTCCTTTCTCCCTCCCTCTGTCCTCTTCTCTTTACTTTCCTCGTCTCTCTGTGCTTTTTCGTCTTCCTCTCTCCCATTGATCCTACATCCAATAATCACTGTTTACTTGTTTATCTCACTAGAAGAAACTTTTCTTGCTTCTGTTGTTTAAAACTCCACCACACACTCTGTATCCCATGTCACTCATTAGCCATTTGGGATTTTTATATCAAAGTTTTGATATTCTCCCAGCCGGGGTGAAGAGTCTTTTAAAACCAGACCTAAAAACTAATATGTCAAGCTGCAGATTGACTAACATCAATTCTTTGGGAGTGGACAGTGGGCTGTAATCTACAGCTACATAGCCACACTGCCTTCAAGGATAATCTGCTCTGATGGTCAGTGATACTCTGTTTGCTCTGTGGGTTTATCAGATTAGGCCTTTGAAGTCTCCACACTGACGTCCGGTCTTAAAATAATGCTGAATCAGGGGAAATGAAAGGACGCAGCCTGCAGTGGGCTTTGATGTATCAGGTGTCAGGTTATATGATAATTGCACAGGGGAAGCTTCTTCAGTGTCCTCAGCTCAGGGCCATATCACTGCTGGGGCTCAGCAAAGGTTTGGGCAAAAAAAACAACAAAAAAAAAACTATGCCACAAAGGGAAAAAAAAGTTTTCATCAGGAGGATATTTCCTGTTCTAACAAGCAATAAATGTGCATTTCTAACTGAGCAAGCTGACCAGATACACCTCAAAAGTAATACAAACAGAGACATCATCCCCCCACTGTCTGTTTGTCTTTCAGCTCCTACACTTGGCTCAGAAATGAGAGCAGCCCATCAAACCATGAGCAGAAACAATCTGACCTGAAGAAAGAAGAAAAACTTGTTTTGCAAAAGCAGAGTTTTGGCTCCTTTTGGGGATGTTTCAGCGTCTGATGAGATAAATCAAACACGCACAACTGAGCCAGTTCAAAGATGTGAGGAAGATATCCTGCAGCTCATCTGACAATAACAACACACATCAAAGTTTTATTAAGTGGAAAAAAGATCCAGTTTTGTGCATCGAAAAATTTGTTTTGGTTCTCGTTGATCCAACTCATCGGCCATGACAAATAAGGTTTGTGGTACTTTTTAAATGTTTTGATATCAGTATTTTTGATTTCCTCAGTTATTAGCTAATGTAGTCAGGGATTAGTAGGAACGTTTTAGTCTTCCTGGATCTCGGTGAAAGACAATCACATAAACACATGCAACTTCCAACCCCACATGTAAACAAACCAGCATGTGCTCACTGATAGACAGCTAAGGTAAGTTTGGTTAACTTGCAGGTTGCTATAGCAGCAGATCCCTTTGCACTTTGCTGTACTCTGCCAGTCCAGGAGCCTGTGACACTCAGAGGCATGTATTTAAAAGGACTGATGTAAAATAAAAGTTAGATGTTGGTACCCAACTCGAAAACAGGAGGTAACGTGTAAATGACTCAGTTACCATGAAGCTCTCCTCCTGCTCCAGCCACCGCTGGTCGTCCTCCATCTGTTGCTGCTGCATCATCAGCCTCTCCTCCATCATAGCCTGGCCCACACATCCACCGTCCTGCAGAAAACAGATTCAACGTGACCATCTCAATCATCATTTAGTGACTTGTTCAGACTGTACCGTGATGATAAATATGATCTGAAACACATCAGGCTGACTGAGCAGAACACTTCCTGTCAGCTGCAGATTATATTGCTCCTCCCTTTTTAATCATCTTCAGGCTGTATGCAGGTATTTTCCTTTATCATATGCTTTATGTGCACAGGAGTTTCTGTGTGTGACAGCAACATGCAGAGCTGCATCATGGAGCTTTGATACTGGGATTTAAGATGAAAAACAGAAAATTCTAGGAGTGGGCGTCATCTGGGAGTCGAGCGACTGAGATGTACGACAGTCTGGTGTCACCACTTCATGGGAAAATATGGCATATGTAATTTCAGTGGGTGTTCCCTGTCAATGTGTGTGTGTGTGTGTGTGTGTGTGTGTGTGTGTGTGTGTGTGTGTGTGTGTGTACCTCCATGTTTGGACTCCACAGTGCAGTATGTTCAGGTCTGTGCTGATTCCAGGAATCAGTAGGAGG
>OOFC01015860.1:27597-38562 GCA_900323345.1 Pseudochromis fuscus | reverse complement strand
ACTGCCTCCCACTCCTCCCACACCACCACCATGGGCTGACGGCTGGAGGTGGACACATTGAGAGAAGAATAAAATTATTACTGATGTAAGAATGGACACACATATTTAACTCCCCCTGTTTCGTATAATTGTTTGTCTTGGCAATCGTTGGAAAGATTTCAAATTAACTCCTTCAAAATACAGATAAGATAAATATAAAACACAACAAGCACGAGGCCACAAGTGATTATATGATTTCGAACACGCATCAAAGAATTTCAAAAGCTTTGTTGTGCAGTTTAAAACTCAGCGTGGTGTCTAACATATCCTAAAATATAAAGTTGTTATTGTAACTTGTGATATGATTAAGTTGGACTCAAATAGAAGTTAGAATTATGCACTCCTTATAAGGACACGAGAGAGGGAGAGCAGCTTATTGCCATAAGAGCTGAACAGTGGGTTTGATTTGTGCGTGTGCGTGTGTGTGTGTGTGTGTGTCGGCACTACAGGAAATGCCTGCTGTCTGCTTGGTTTATGAGGAGAGGAGTAACTGCACTCAGAGTCTCTCTCATTTTCTCTCTCTGACTTTGACACATGCAGCACGCGCTCAGAGTTAATCCAGACTTAACATGGATTTTATGAGTTTGGCCTTTATTGTGATGAAAGTGCTCAACCTGTGGCTTCTATCATTTCTGAGTTAAAACCTTGATTTATTGAACCTGACAGGAGATTTTTTTTCCAGTGTATAATTTATAGGTTTGTTATTACAGTTTGTGAGGAAATGAACATTTTTCATTCAATACTTTTCCTCTACTCGTTCCAGACCATAGCGTCCCCGCTGGATTTAAAGAGATACACAGGTTCACTGCCGTACTTCTGTGCCTCTGCCAACTTTTTTTTTGCACCCGACACACATGAGACAGATTGACAGTTGATGGACAAAACTTTAAATTTCTGTAAACTTCTCCAAATCCTTGAAACTGACCATCAAGTGTAAAATGTAGTGAATATCTATGCTTGTATTTCTTCTTGTGATGAACTACTAAAATGACATTTCTAGTATTACCAAGAATTTAAGCATGCCTTGAAATTACACCCTCAATCACAGATGAGCACATAGCCCAAGACTAAGTAGGCAGGAAAATGACTCTTCTTAAATATTACGTTGCCTAGGTAACCTATCCAAACAAGTACAAGCAGTGGTTTCCTTATTAAAAGGATTCTGAATTACACCATGTTTGATCTTATAAGAGCTTCCTGAATTACTCCATCTGCCTCTGTACCACGGTGCAGACAGTTGTCACCACCTAAACCCTCTTAAAGTCAGAGGGAAACACTGCTGCAGCCATGGTGAGTGAGAGGAAACAGAGAAGCAGGAGTTTCCTCCCTGGTAAAGATGTTGTAGGTCTATGTGTGTGGTTTACCGGGAAGTGGTTGTGCTGGGGGCTGGAGAAGAAGCCTTCACTGGAGCGAGGACTGGGGTAACCTGGTCTGCTGGGCTACACAAAGACAAAAATAACAGGTGTTTTTTTTTTAAATCAAATAGCTGCAGTAATACAAAACCTAATGAAAAAGTAAGAGGTGAGAGAAAAACACTGATACATCTTCAACAGTTATTAATTCTTACTTTAGGCGGCGCCTCATCAGAACCTCCAGAGTCCCAGGAAACAGTGACTTGTCTCCTCATCTCCATTCGAAGTCTCTCCTCCTGTTGAAGCTTCTCTTCCTCCAGTATGGTGCTGCACAAATCAAAATGTAACATGGCAGAAAAAAAGAGTTATTTTGATCGGTGGTTTACTTCTACAGGTTTAAAACTGCATGTCAAAGAATAATGGGTAAAATATTTTGCAAAATGTTCATGTTCATTTACAGAAATAAAATTCACAGAGTCTGTCCTGATGCCAGTGGGATGGACTGAAAGAGGCAACCTCTATTGAAGGTTAAACAGCAAGATATTACAGCGAGGGCTGGTCAATCAGGATTAAATCAGAAAGTCAAAATCCATGCTAAAAACAAAGTATTGAAAAAAGATCTCTTTTTCTTTACTGTCTATTCAACCATTTTAATCCATATTCAAACTTTTTAGCAAAACTTGGAAACTTTTTCCAGTTTTTAAGTCCTACAATTAACTAGATAATTAATTCACAATGTGTAGCACCATACACTAAACTCACAAGCTTAGCAATCTTATTGTATTAGTCATTTTATATAATTAATATTTAGTACATGAAAAAAAATCCCTTTTAATGTATATTCATTATTTTACCTGAGCTGTGTTTTGAGTTCAGTGAATCGAGGCCTCTTGCTTGGGTCATACGACCAACATTTGGTCATCAGACTGTAGAGGGTGGGCGGACACTGTGGAGGCATCGCCAGTCGCTCTCCGTTCTCTATCCTGCCGATCACGTCGTTGTTCTTCACCCCCTGGAAGGGCTTGATGCCGTACATGAGGATCTCCCACATACACACTCCTACAGACAACCACAAATAAAAAATAAGACCAACACATAGTGGACACAGAATGAGTAGAGTAGTAGAAAGACGCTTCTCAGATGATAAAACATTAAAATAACCCACCGAACATCCAGACATCACTGGCAGATGTGAATCTCCTAAAGTTGATAGATTCAGGAGCCATCCATTTAATGGGAAGTTTACCTTTAGAGGCTAAGACACAAAAACATTACAATAGAAAAAAATTATTTGACGTGATCAAACTGCAGAGCAGGTTGAAAAGATGACAGATGTAACCTGATGTCACCAGTAGATGGTGGTAGAGTACAGGCAACGACAAAACAGTCATGGACACAAAACTAGTGGCAATAGTATCAGTGCATGACGATGGTGTGTGTCAGAACACAGTGTGCACAGTGTGTGTGAAGATGTTTCATCACCTTTGTAGTAGGAGCTGTCCTCCATGTATCGAGACAGGCCAAAGTCTCCGAGCATCACACAGTCCACTGAGGAGACCAACACATTGCGAGCTGCTATGTCCCTACAAACCACAGAAGGCTGTGTTTAGGTCTCAGCACCACATGTAATATATGTTAATTATGCATTTCTTACATAATGAGTGTCTTTCAAAGAGCAGGACAGAAGTCAGAAAACCCTCAAGGCATTGTAATGAAAAGTGCTGTGTCCAGAATTTGTTTCTTTTTTGCAAAAGCAGTCATAACGCAATGCTTCGCCATTGATGGAGGTGAAAATTACTATTGCGTAACGTCACACCTATCAGTGATGACGCAGAGTGATGATGATTCATGTTGGAAATCTAGAGAGAAACTACTGACCGACCTTCTACCACATAGTAAAACAGAGTGGCTGAGAAGTAAGTGCAATGTAGCTATAAAATACATCATAACAGGATCCTCTTTATTTATTTATTGTTCACCTGTGTACAAAGCGCTTGCTCTCCAGATAGGCCAGCGCTGTGCTGAGCTGATAGGCAAACAGGATGAGTGTGGCCAAGTCCAGACTGTACTTCCTCACCTGAAGGAACGAACGCAACTACAGAGAGAGAAAGATGGACAGAAACAGGGTGAGTTAATGAGCTCACTCGGCTCATTATAGTACAGCTTTCATTATGTCATCATAAACAACGATTGGTAATTTTACGATCATTTCAGGCCAGGCTTTTCTGAGGTGTCCGTACCTCTCCAAGAGTACAGAGCTCCATGATGATCCACACCGGGTTCTCTGTGATCACTCCAATCAGCTTAACTATGTGCGGGTGGTCAAACTGCCGCATCGTCACTGCACGAAAAACACATTAACACACTCAGTGTTTAGAAAATGGTCATACACACGCACACGCACACGCACACACACACACACACACACACACACACACAGACAGACACACTGAGGGCTTACATGCTTCTTGTAGGAACTTTTCTCTGACGCTGTCCGAGGTGCAGTTCTTACAGGTCTTAATGGCGACAGGCAGAGGTGGTTTGTCCTGCACAGCGCAAAATACAAATTAGCATGAAGCTGGTTGAACCGACTTTTGTGCTATTTGTGTCCATACTGTGTCTAAATGTGTGTGTTTCTACATACGGGAGTGTTGTAGACTCCTTGGTGTACATCTCCAAACTGGCCCTCTCCAATGCAGCGACCCAACTCTATCCTGTCCCTTTGGATCTCATAGTCCCGCGCTGAGAGGGAGGATGAGAAAAGAAGGCAGAAAACAAGAGGAAAAAGTGAGAGTTGCACTTACCTGCTGTTTTTCATACACTGGAAACCCTGGAAATACATATACTATCACATTCGACATGCTTCTCTGAGACCACATGGATGAGGCTTCGCAGGACAAAAATATTTGGATGGTGTCAGGTCTTTGCAAAACTCTTGCAAAACATACTTTTTAGGTAGTTTGAAGTGATTTCTAACTTTCTGGGAGTCGAATCGTTGTCCTTCTAGTTAAACCCCACCCACGGGCAATAAAAAGAAATGTATTCAAACATATTTGGTAAATTCTGTGTCGAGCCTCTTCCTCTACACCTCTAACGAGACCACCATGTACTTGACATGCACTTCGCGACACACATCTGCAAACACACCAACATACACAAAAAAAAAACATTGAACAGGCACATGTAAGGTTCAAAAACATGCACACCAGAGTCCCACTATCATTTCAGTGTAAGTTCTGTACAGCCAAAGTGAAAAGGTAAGAGACTGCAGGGAAAGATAAAAAGGGAAATAACTGGAGTAAACATCATGATCCCATTTCTACAACACACTGCAAACACTTGGGCCTTTCGAAACAAGCTGATGCACTGAATCTGGATTGTATTGGATACGGTCTGTGTGTGCAGTGCTCGGTTTTGCAACGGACGACCACATGCTTTGACATTTAAACATCTGACATTATCAACATTTCCGGCTGGTTGAAAAGGTCAGGAAGCATTTCTGCAGAGGTGTATTAACGTCAGCTGCCAACCAACTGCAGAACAAACCAACTCAAAACCTGAGTTTAGGAGGAAGCTGACCATCAGGAACTCATCCAGTAACATTTTTACAATCTGACTGCTCTGCTGCTTTGACATTTCCACAGATGCACCCGACCAGTTTGACAGTAACCAAAACACATTCCACTACAGCGAGATTTACTGCAATTAATCCGTGCTGCAAGTCGCTTTTTTAATAATTGCTTCAAGCATGAAAGAACCCACAACGACGTAAAACAACCATGACCATAAATCAAGTTAAAAAAAATAATAAAACAATAACAGGATGGTGCAATGAGAGCCCAGCCAATAAACAACACAAATGCAGTGAGGTTGTTTCACTCCAGAGGCCTGCAGTGAATTCATATTTCCAAATTGTGATTAAACTATTTAAAAAAGCAGCATTGTGTTTTGTTTATGGCTTGGCTCTGCTTTTTAATTCCAACACCTGAATTCACCTGGATGAGCTACGACTAAAAACACCAACGACCACAAACCAACAACAAAATCATATACGACACCTTGAGTCTTTGTGTTTTTCTTTGCCAGGTATAGAGGTGATTCACAGCTACTCTTAAAACCCATGTAAATGTAAATGAATCTTCAACAAGGGGGAAAAAAAACACCTGTAGCTCAAATATACAAACACTATGATACAAAAAAAAAACCTGGCAAAGATAAACACTCAGAAAAACTCAAGTGGGACAGACTGAGAGAGAGAGAGAGAGACAGGGAGTTTTACCTTCAACTACTCCATAGCTCACTGTGTTGGCGATGGGAGAAAGAGGAAGAAAGAGAGATGAAGAGAGAGGAAGAGCCAGACAGCTGCTTTAAGATTGAAAATAGCTTAGAAAACACACACACATACACACACACAAGCACAGCAATGACTGACCCACTTCACTCTTTATCTGATGTTTAGTTAATGTAGTTTACTGAGGAAAAACTGTGCCACAGAATGATGCATAAAAAAGAAGAGTAGGTTTGCTTCACAGCTATTTTACAGCTTCATTTTATACATACAGCCGACAGCATGACACGAACACACATACAAACTCAGGCACGGAGTAGGAAAATATGTCCGATTAGAGGAAGTCGCTGAAAGTCCCGGACACCAAAAAGAGACAAAGAAATAAAAGCAGAAAAAAAACAGATAGAAAAAGACTGTGGAAGGAAAGAGTCCATTTTCAAAGTTGCATTCAAATTCATAAGCGGTGGCCAAAACGTCCACATTAAAAGTATTGGAGCACAGCGCTGAGGCCACCATTACGTCTGTGCGAGCACATTTGGGGTTTTTGACGAACATGTGAATGAATCTGACAGATGTAATGAGTCTGCATGAACCACACGGACACAGTGTGAGCTGCAGCCTGCAGCCGGTGCCTCTACTGTTTATAGAAGACTGGGCTGAATTTGATAGCTGCTGCCTCAACCAAAAAAAAAAAAAAAGTGGTTTAATGCAACTCCTCTGGTTTAATGTGCTTCTTGGAAACGTCTTGCACCGCACTCAGATTATTAGGTTGCAAGGACGACAATTAAAGTTTGTTTGAGAAGGTTGTTAGTGAAGCGGTTACTGTCTGGCCGTCTCGTGCCAGTGGAGCAGGAGTGAAATATAAAAAGTAGCTGAGAGGCAAAAGGAGGAAGACTGAATAAGTGACTTACTGGAGGGCATGGTGTATGTGTCCTCTTCATCAACTATCTCAGCATAGTCATCGGTCTCTGTAACATCAGATACACAGAAAGAGAGTAAAAATACAAACAATCATAATGACATGTAACGTGTTTTGTTTTTTTTACCGTGTGTCCACTACGACACGAAAGCTCAGACAGCCAAACTACACACAACTTAAAGCATGAAGCTGAGTTTCAACAACTGCTGTGCAAAGCAACACCCACGTAGCTCCTCTCCCTCTCTCTCTCTCTCTCTCTCCCGCTCTCACACAAACACTTGGCGGAGAGCGTCAGCTGAGCATGTGTTGTGAATATCTGTCTGTGTGAGAGCAGCTGGATCGCAGGGAGTTACTGTGGTGGAGAGGGACGAGGAAGAGGAGGAGGAGGAGGAGGAGGAGGAGGTGGGGGGGAGTGGAAGGAAAGTAAAAGAGAGGAGACAAAGACAGAAAGGAGAGACAACATATGTGGACATATATAGGGCAGAAGTTGTAAAACACAAAAAGGAGGAGGGGGGGAGAGAAAACAGTTGAAAAGGGTGTTAAGACAGACAGAGGGAGACACACACACACACAGAGGGAGAGTGAGAAATACTGAGTGTAGCTGTCATGTAAGCAGATGGTAGCGTTTAGGATCAGATCTGTGCAGAATCAGACAGATAGGCAGAGAGAGAGAGAGGAGGGGGGTAGAGGAGACAGCCAGCAGAAAGGAAGAGAGGGAAAGATGGACTGAGTGTATCCTAACCAGATGGTGGTGTTTAAAATAAAATCAGTGTGCAGACTCAGCTGTTGGAAACAAGAGTCAAACATCTGCTGTCCTGAGCGCTCCCCTCACTGCTCCACTCGGGATTTATCGGGCTCTGTGGGAACGTGTCCGTAAATTGATCAGAAATCCCTTTTCCCAAAGCCTGTGGCTGATTTTTCCTCAAAAAAAATATCTTCACGACCTGACGTGTGGCGTAACAACTGGATAACTGTTTAGTATTTGGATTAGGAAAAATGGCTCCAATGATACACTGGATGGTTGTCAATGTGAAGGGGACTGAAAAGCTTTTTTTTATTTTTTTATTTTTAAAAAGGACAGCTGGGCTATTTAGTTTTCCCTGCTTCCTTCTGTAATCTATTACTACTGCTGTTACTCCACATGTGCAACAGCCTCTAGGAGAAGAGGTTGGAAAAAGTTTAACTTTTAATCAAACAGGCATGAGTTTCACTAAACCGTGATTTATGTTTCACATGAGAGGAAAGGAAAGACTTTAATCCCCCTCTAAAAATATCTTCATATGAGCTGGAATAAAAACAACACTTCTGCTCAGTCTGTTGCTGTAGCTAAAATGCTGTTTTATTAGATGAACTGATCATAAACATAGCATTTTGGATAAAGGTGCTCTTCATCAGTTCATTCCTTTGATAATCTCTTTTTTTTTAAATCCAGCCAAGCTACAAAAAAGATCTTATTCCAGCTTAGTTTCTGGTAAAGTTTCATCCTTTACTAATTTCTTTTGTTGCCTTTAAATCTGCAGTTTATCCAAATGTTTTGATCTGTAAAATAAGACACATTTTTGGGTAGAAATGTTAGTTTTTACCGAGACAACCATTGTTTGTATCACTCTGAGTATTCAGTCCAATGTGGTTTGGAATATGTTCTAAAGAAATGACCATTTCTAAGTTTGCCTGCTCTAAGTCTGTCTATTTCTGCTTTCAGTACAGAGACTGTGTGTGTGTGTGTGTGTGTGTGTGATCTAGTTAGCCCATTATAGCCAGGAATGCACTCGCGCTTGAATCCAGCAAACCTCTCCCAAACTCCACTGTGTGTGTGCACGAGTGTGTGCGTGAATGTATGTGAGTACACGTGTGCATGATTTTGTGTGTGTGTTACTGTGTGTGTGCGGCCAGAGAGAGAGAGAGAGAGAGAGGCACGATTGCAGAAGTTCCCTTAAAGAGAAACACCACTTCATTTACAATTTCTGCTTTTTGAACCATCTTGTGGTTAAAAGCAGAAAAATTCAGTGGTAATCCACTTTCAAAATAATCAAAGACACAAACATCTCACAACACAGATCTAACACAGTGTGTCAGTCTAGCTACTAATAGACTTATTAAAGCTACTGGTGATTTATTCCCATTTCCAACATGCTAAATCATTCTATATGATTTGAATGGCACTATATTTATATGGCGCCGTTGTTAAAGAAGCAGGAATGCATGCATAAACATCACGCCGCACACCAACACACACGCCACTCTCTGGCCGGAGGGTGCAGTGTGTTTGTGGAGCGGGACAAGAAAGAAAGAACAACAGAGAGATTCATAAACAACAGCGTAACTTTACCATCCCCACTAAGATCCTCTGCAGGGTCCAGGAGAGCATGCAGGAAACGGGACAGCAGAAGAAGAAGAAGAGGAGGAGGAGGAGGATGACAGAGAGAGACAGAGCAAGAGAGAGAGAGAGAGAGAAAAGGCAGAGCAGACAAGAGAGGGAGAGAGAGAAGAGGTTAGAGCACAACAAGCCTTGAAAGATCATGGTCACTGCTGTAGGATCTGCAAAGCCAAACAGTCAGCGAGCAGTAAGTTAAAATCCAAGATGCTGTGTAAAATAGCAGAGTTATTAATGTTGTGCAGACACATTAAAGGTCAAATACAAAAAGACAGTGTGTCAATGTAGTTTCAAGTATGTTCTGTTAAGCTGAAAGTATCCGCAACAGTTAAACCTGGAGAGTGGGACTTTTTCATATAAATGCACCTTGAGGCTAAATGAGTTCACGCAACACTGATCATCAGCAGTAGGTAAATCTCCCTGTTGTGTTTTACAAGTGAACCAGCAATGATTAGTTTGAAGAGGAGTGCATCGTAAGGACACGTCAACAGTGTTTGTGTAATTCATCTCACCGCCAGAAGAGGCCGACAGAAATCCCACACTGCAGTTTTTAAGATGTGGTTAGCAAACAGAGGATGCAGCTGAGTTTATCATGTGAGTGAAAAGGTGATGAGGCACACATCTTTACACTTAGTTACACCTGATGGAGGTTTCCAACATGTCTACCTGCTCAAAGAAGACAGCAGGAGAGACTGTTAACCACGTTTCACTTTAATTAAGTCTAAACACGACCACCATCGCTCTCTGTTAAGTTAAGAACAAATGACAGTCTCTCGTTGCAAGCTCTGCTAACACAAAGGACTTCAACAACAACAAAAAAAATCCTGAAACTCTAAGTAGCATGTCAACCAAGGCCTGGGGATCACATGTGGAGGCTCCACTAGAACGACTTTAGATGGTTATTCGAGTTTCAACAGCTGCTGTCCAGATTCACAACTTTCCCTGAGTGGTCCCGCTGGCGGCTGATGACAGCTGCCACAGCCACAGATGGAGACACGAGGTCACACACTGACACATTTAGGATACCGACCAACCAACACGTATGTGCAGTTTGGATGGTAGATATGTGTTTACATTCTTATGAAGATGAATTATTAAGAGATCAGCTGCGTGAAGGCTCTTTAGAGAGGAAGACACTTCAGGCCCCCAAAGCCACCCTGCCACGTATTAAAGTCTGCTGCTTTGAATCAACACAGAGAAAACACTGAAAATAATTATTCAATAACTATAACCAAAATGTGATGTCAGCAGTAAGGCATGTGCTGGACTGAGACCTGAGAGAGCCCTGCTACTTCCACTCATTCTGGTGAATAAAGAGGACAATCTTCTTTATCAATATTTTTAACTATTATTATTTATCAAATACAAATGAGCTTCAGGTTTCACAGGAGAAACCTCTCAGAGTCTTTTTAGTGAGCATTCACATGGTTGTACGCAGCAACACATAACCTGTTATTGTGATTAAAGTGTGTGTAAGAATGAGTTAAGTCAAAGCAATCAGGCTGTGAGGACAAAGACAGTTCAGTAGAAAAGGGCATACCAGAAAATGTGGCAGATTGTGATGCAGCAGATAAACCATTTCAACTTTTGCACACAGAAAAAGCAGCAAGGACGGAGTCAATATTTTAACTTTCTGGACACAATCTGCACTATAAAATCAAACAGTCAAACAACCCACATGTGTTCAAATTTTAATTCAAATTCCATCAGTACTGTGGGTTACTTCCTCCAGCGTCTGTGTGTCCATAATGCCAAGTAAAGTGATCCAGCAACCATAATCATCGAATCAGGAATTCTACTCCGCCACATCACAATTTTGTGGGTATGCTCCTCTACTAACTGTCCAATGAGAGCCGAGGATACCATTGGGCGGTGAATCTGAACAGAAGACAAAGGGGAGGAGGAAACGCCGCGCCTTGGTTGGCTTAGGCGGTGTCGATGTCACTAGATCTTCAGCCAATCGGGCGGGGCGGGGGGGAAAAGGGACCAGAGT
>OOFC01015860.1:0-27577 GCA_900323345.1 Pseudochromis fuscus | reverse complement strand
AAAACAAGAGTGAATGGATGTGAGTGAAAGAGAGATGAGGAGGTAAACAAAAGGAAGCAGGACCAGAGAGAGAGAGGGAGAGGCAGTCCCAACAGAGGGGAAAACAATGAAATAAAAGGAAAAATGAAGCAGAGAAAAGAAACAGATGTTGGAGGAAATGGAAAAGACAAAAAGGAAAGACAGCTGGAGCCAAGGAAGATATCAGACTGTGGTGATCTTGCTTCTGAACTGGTTGATTTGTGAGGTAGTGTGCATGGTTTTGTATCTTACCTGAGACCGAGATGGCTCTGACTCCACTCCTGACTGCTTCTAACTTTTTCTCATTATTGGACACTCTGGAGAAAGAAAGACGACAACAGTCAAAGAGGTGAACTCTCCAGGAAAAATAGCAAAAATACCAACTAAAATATGTCTTCTCAATAACCACATCACAGATTTTCTAAGTGAGATCTTCACATGCAGCTTTCTAAAATGGAAAAAGCAACCCTGACTACCACTCATTGTAAAGTTTTCCTTACTGTTTCTATCTCTCTGTGTGCCGTGGTCTTTATCTGTGTCATCTGAGCTTCACTACAATCTTTATATCACACACCACAACAGGCAGAAGGGGAAAAAGAGGCAGAGAGCGAAGAGAGTGAGAGAACAAGAGAAAGAGGAGGAGACTACCGGAGTGTTTAAAAACCCTAAGTGGAAAATATTTGGCTCCTAAACTTATCTCCTTATTTGACCAGAGACACAGAGAGAGAGAGGAGGAAAAAAAGAGAGTGAGAGAGAGAGGGATTTGAGTTGAAATGACTGAAAGTCAGCAAAAATGTTGGTGTTTGAATTTTACCAGCTGATAGTGAAATGTGAACGTCAAGTACAGATAAACAAATATGATGAACCTCATGATGCGAAACTAGGACGCAACTGTTGTGCCCCCTAAAATATTATAAGAGGCAGAAAAGATCATTATAAAGAAAAAATATTTTTGTTTGACCCTGTTCTGATTTTCTGATCAAAGAATACAAGAGAAGACTTCTTAAAAAGTCTACACATTTTTAATAATAATCTAATGACTCCCAAAGGAAGAGAAATGTGTCATTTGGTACGTAATCCATTTAAGCCTTAGTAACTGGTTCAATTGTTATGTGATAAACATCATGCTCACTGTAAATATATTTTACATCTGTTACATTTACACTGATTAATCTTCTGTACAATACCACATTAAATATTTTTGTCCAGCTTAAATCTTGTAAAAAATTACATTGTTACAAAACTAAACTACATATATTGCAGCTTCTGCTCCAACATAATCTCTACGATCACTTCTGAATTGTCAATAGATGTAGGAAAATCAGATCTGATTCTTAAATAAATACAATTTGTTCCTTCATTTGTTCATGCACCAGGAAGAAAGACGTGATCAAAGTAACACTGAGATGTCATAATGTACTTTTCTGCACAACAGGAACTTCTGTTAATTTACACAATATTCTGACAGCAACAGATTATTGGAAAAGGGTATGGTATGTAAGTATAGTTGTTAAAACAGGAGAATAACCCCCACACTTTTATTTTCAGTAGAGCTCTGACATCACTGATTTCTCTGGTAATGAAGAAGAGAGTGGCCCTGTTCAACTTTGAAGAAGTTGAATAGGAAAGACTTTTATTAATTAACATAAAGAAATACAACTCTGGACATTTATATTGTTAATCATTCAGGCTTGGTGGACTGCAAGGCCAAAGATTATCTGACTACCAGAAATTTCATAACTCTGTAACAGGAGAGGTAAACCTGCATGGAAATCCACTCATAAAGCTACAGGCAGAGAACTCAACACACAACACTGTGAACTTAGTCAGATACTTTTAATGTAACAATACCAAGAATAAGACAGGAACTTACTTTGGGATGGAAGGCAGCGCTCTCTCTCCCTCTAGAGGACAGAAACATACATCAGGATCAAACAGATGAATTTACAGTGAATAAAAATGCCTCAGTTAAGCGGAGTGCTCTCTACGCACAGTTCAAAATGTACTAGCATACAATTCCCACATATATGATGAAGAACTCATTGAGGTATCAGATAGAGATCAACCAACAGCTGGACAGCACAACTACAATAACAACACTACTGATAAACAAGTTAGCAATACTACATGTTGTCCTGTCGTGACTGCAAGAATCTTGTGTTATTTTACCTTAAATTGGGACATTTAAGAATTAATGTGTGTCTGTCTGCAGTAAAAGAACAAATTTATTTTTATGTACAGTTAAGAACAAAAGAAGAAAAGTGATCAACTGTGAAGCAAAACTAAGATTAAATACTCCTGAAGTTGTCTGGTGAAAAGTTTTACTTTTTCAAATGCAAAAAGCCAATTTTTGTCTGCAAAAAAAAAAAAAAAAAGACATACTCACATACTACTTTTTTGAGTACAAAATAAGTAAACAGTCTAAACCATATTCTGAGTTGCATTTCAGTATTTTTGAAGATTCAAAAGGATCTGGACAGAGAGGAAGGAGCTGCAGCTTGACTCTGTACCTTTCTGAACTCTGACGATGAAGGAGTGGGTTTCCATGGAGACAAGCCGGCAGTAACCGTCAATCAAGTCAGCTAAGTTCTCCGCCATGGTGAGTGACGCTGTCGTAACTGTGAGAGGCTACACACACACACACACACACATACACAGTAGCAGGTCTATTATGGACAGACATTATCTCCAAAGACACACAGACACCAACTTAATATACAACAATCCTGTGGAGGTTTCCAGCTGCTCCGAACACAGTCAACATGAATTTCTGCAGATTTGTAAATACAAATACGAGAAAACAAAATGACTTAACTATAACTGTTAGTTTTCTTGTCTAACTGTGGTAAAGGTAGAAATTGACAGATGGAGGAAAAGTGTGTTCACCATAAAGGTAGATTACACAAAAGAAGTGATGCTTGTTGTTGTTTCATCATACCACAGAGTAGGATATAAAATACTAAGGGAGCTACATATAAATGACATCAAGAGGTGTAGATGTTGTACCTCAGCCGCTCCGGCCACGTTCAGCTGTAGCATGCCTTTCCTGTCCTTCTCCTCCATAGCTGAATACTGGATGGACTGGACTTGGTTAAAATTTGCTAGATGGGTGGGCTGGGGACACAGAGGGACACACAAAAGAATTAAAAAAACCAAAACACATATTTACTGTAAAAATCAGTTTTCTTTATTCCTCAAACTCACGGTGGATCCCTTGTCAGTGAGGTAACTGATCCCTTCCTCTGGCCCGATGGCTAACTCTACCTGGATCACCCAGCTGGACTGTTCCACACAAGACAAGATACATGTTACAAAAGGAGGAGAGTGAGACTGAAAGGGCAAGGCAGTGGGAAAATACACAAAGCTGAATAAAGAAGAAGGAAGTGGAAGAGAGGAAAGCATCACATGCATGACCTCATGTCACCAATAGGGGTCGACCTAACACAGTCAACAAGAGCTCCCAGAGCACATCGTGGCTCAGTGAAGCTAAGCTGTGGTGTGGTGACAGAAAATGATTAAACACCTACCCCGAGGGCACATTTGAAGCACTCCTTGTCATAGCGGTAGATCGGTGCGAGTATCTCCAAGAACTTCTGGATGCACTGCTCATCGTTGAGATTGGCCACTTGCTTAAACGTCTGCTGGATCAACTTACGGAGAGTTTTAGCCTGGAGAGAAGAAGGGAAACATGAAGGAAATTATATTTAAAAAAAAAAAAAAATGTTATTTAGCTGATACACCAGAACATCTGTATCTGTAGGAAGGAAAGAGGTGGATGGGGCATGATGGGAAATGTGTGTCTATCTGTGTGTGTGTGGAGTGCAGAACGACAGGCACTAAACGACATTGATTGACTAATAGTCCACTCTGGTTCCAATCAAACCGACTTCGGCGCTTCATTTTCAGTTCGGATCAATATCTTAACAAAGACACATTGATGCTGTTAGTTACTCAATTAAACCTAACAGAGTCTGCTCATTCATCTATGGTATATTATGCTTCTCTTGGTGATTAACACACATTCAGATTTTTAGAAGTGCAATGAGTTGTATTTCACCCGCTGGCATCACAATCACCCTTTGAGACCTGTTTCTTTTTAGGTCTGTTATGTCAGCAGAGAGGGGACAGATGGGGGAGAAAATCCATCTAGGAACATTACTCTATCATCTACAATCCTCTCTGTACTTTATCACTCTGGACATAAAGACAGGCATCATACACACATGCATCCACACATACAACCACAACTCACAAAGCGTGAAAATACACATTAAACTAAGCACACATACTATGCGGCCAATCCCCAACTATAAATAGTTTCTCTGTATATAGATTAAGATGAAGATTAGAGGAGATTTAATTCAGTATGGACCAGGCTTAAAAAAACATGCATGGATTTACAGTAGACTGGTACAGCACATTAAGGTCATTCTACACAACATAAAAGAGCAGTTTAACGACTGCAGTTAAGACCAAGACAGAATCAGTTGCATTAATTTACCGACGACAAACTGTCACTGGGACACAAGCACCTGACTGACGGATCTCACATGGTAAAAGATGTGTGTAATTCTGTTGTCTATACTATATGTTTTAAGTAATTTAAGTAACCATTCATATAAAAACATAAGTTTCAGTATTTTTCTTTATCTATTGTACTGAACCACAATCTATTTGTATTGTTATTTTCTATCATTCATTTGTAAATAACAGCAGTGATATCTATACTTCAACACTGCCCTGCTGCCAGCTGTCTACATATTAAGCCTGAAGGAATCAAGAAACACACACACACACACACACACACACACACACACACACACACACACACACACACTAATCTACAAAGTCCCTCTGTGTGTGTGTGTGTGTGTGTGTGTGTGTGTCAAGGACTACAGATGTTATAATACATTTATGATTACAGAATACAGTGTGTGTGTGTGTTTGTGTGTGTGAGAATGTATGTCCTCCACACTTCAGATAGGATCATGCTTTTAATTCCTTGAATTCCATCACACACAGACACGCACACACACACACACACACACACAGACACACACACACCCACAGGAATATTGTCAGTCCAGTGTCCACCCTTCCTGAGAGGAAGTACTGCAAGTAGCTATCATCCTCCCCATCGACATGCTGACTGACGCCATAGCAACAGGCTGACTGATGACACTTTGCTGACCGGTCAAAGCACTTAAACGTTTTTTTTTTTAAATAATAATCAATTCATTCACCCCAGCAAGAACAGAATGATCACTGATTGTATTAGGACTTTAAAGCTGTAGTATTAGTAGGTTGGAGTGTGTATGTTCCTAGTTTGGGTTAATCAAAAGACTTTTACACTGCACACACTGCATTACGGTGGCATTAGTTTTGCAAGACAACTATCCACTTCTTAACTGCTGTGCTTATTTACATTTTCACTGACTCTAAGTTGCTTCATTGCTTACTATCTTAACTTTAAGTTTCCATTGATTTTCCTTGTTGGATAAAAAAATAGCAAAAGTTTGTATTGCTTTTTGCTCTTTATTCCAAAGAATTGAACAATACCCTTAAGAGTGCAAATACTTCTTCAAACAAAAGTATTGATTTCCTTTTAATACTAAATGGATTAGAAGTATAACAATAGGTGTCACTGCATTATCATGACACTGAGCCAATCCTCGCTCTAATAAAGTGTGTCAGCATTTCATTGTGTTATTAATCTGACAAGGGGAACAAGTTCCTGGACTCGAGCTGCGGCTGGTTGATCAAACCGTGGTCACCAAAGCCACCAAAGGTCGGTCGTGCTAAACCTGCTGCGCGGCCGGTCAATACGAATGAACAGACTCTGCTCTTTATAACCGCTAACATCAGTCACTGTTTACAACCACAGCCATCTGCTCTGGGTGGTGTGTGTGTGTGTGTGTGTGTGTGTGTGAGAGAGAGAGAGAGTAGAGTCCATTGAGGGGGAATAATCCCATTAAATGACTACCATTCTCTTTCACCAGAGTGAACGACAGAAACGTAAATGACAGCTGTGCTCTCTCCCTGTCACACACACACACACACACACACACACCCCAAATGTATGTGTGCCACAAAAAGAGCAGCAGAAACTTATGCTTTCCTTCGCACTACCACGACAGCTTTTAGCACCTTAAACTGATAATATATGATATATAACACACAAGAGCTGCAATCATTCAGTCATCAAATCATTGGATTAGTTGATTATATAAATAGTTATATATAAATTTCCCTTTAAAGTCATTTCTCAAATGTGTGCACTTGCTGTTTTTCTTCCAGTGTCCCCAAATGAAAATGTCAATCACACTGAAATCAATTGGCTCTCTACTGTATTTTGTTATTTTATAGACTTAACAAATACTCAATAATGAAAATAATAATAATAAAACAAAATATTAAAGTTGTATGAATCACACAGTAAATCAGCAGCAGATTCATTTTCTGTCGACCAATCATGTCTCTTTCTTACTTATCCTGTTCTGCCCCTGACATGAATTTAGACGGTCATGTGTCACACATAATAAAAAATAATGTGAAAAAGCTCTTCTTTACACACATCATCAGTCAAGATATTTATAATCGAGTTAGATTTGCAAATTTACGGATGTTTGACTGCACATGTGTGTCACACTCTTTGCATCAACATGGCTTATAAATCAGGCCTTGTGGGGGTGAATGTTGTCACGTCTGCCAAAAATGAGGGGAGAGGAGAGGAGAGGAGAGGAGAGGGCAGCTGATGAGAGGAGTCAGCAGGCCTTGACAGACAGACAAGGAGGGGCAGAAGGAGACGCACATTGAATCCTCCCCCTCCCTCCTCATTGTTGCAAAGAGAAAGTGGGTTTAAACATGACCTGAGGGTCGCACAGACACACAGCATACAATACACGGGCACGCACAAACACACTCGCTCTCCCTCTGCAGAGCATCTGTCTGCCCGCCTGCTGACATCAAGACCTTTTCGGGTCACTGAGCCTTTCACACACACACACGCGCGCACACACACACACACACCAAGACCCTCCCTGTAAACGCGTGCCGTAAATTTATCACTGGCACAGACTCCGCTCATTATGCAAGCACAGCCAGCCATCACATACACACACACACACATCTGAATGCACATCTTCTATGTTAGAGCTGATTCAGTTTGTTTAAGCGGAGTTTGAAACACACATCAGTAAAAACTTGGACTTGATTGAGGACTGAACACAGTCAATTGGGCTCATTAAACTGTGTGTCAGTTAGTACTGGATAAAACTTCTTCCTCTCATCAATGATACACAGCATCACCTGCTTTACTGAACTCACACATCCTCTTTACTTCAGCAAAATCAACATTGCACCACTTATACAGCTACACTCCTCACACTCGTCAACAAAGTATGTACGTTTTTGGATTCTTACTTCACTCTATTCATCAAAATCTTACTGGTTAGTTTTAAATCAATTTTGGTGACTGCTGGACTGCTTCCCATTTGAGCTGCCAGGCCAGAAAACACCTGACTACACATCAAGCTACAACAACCTTCACCATATAAAGCCACACAGTCTGCTCTGAAGGACTGTGATAGCAGCTGCTGAGTGTGGACATTGACCACTTAGTCACCAAGGTTTTGACCATAAATGTTCATTTCTTCCACAACTATTTCAAAAGAAAAAGGTGAATACGGTGTTCGTATTCACAACTTCAGCAATAACACTGTGTATTTTCCACCTCTCCACATGTGGACTCATCATCTCACCTTGACTGAATCCAACAGGTCTTTTGGGAAAAAACGTCTCAAACCGACATCTTTCCTGAAAAGAAACAAGAGGAGAAGATTACAATGGTTATTATGCAGTAATTACACCAAAGAATGTTAATTACCGAGGCCTTTTTGTCTTTATCTGATCTGAGCTGTTTGCTTCCTCCCCCTCTCCTGAGATGTTACTAACAACCGCCACAGACAGACACAGTTAGGCAGACAGGCAACTGAAGACGAGAAACAGAAAACTATGACTAAGTGCTGACTACACAGAAGTACTCATTTTTTCCTAAAAGACCAGAAAGAAAAAGGAGAGATGGAGAATGGAGAGAGGCAGGGAGGGAGCACAAAGAGACAAAGAAAGATGTGCAGAGCTATAACAGGAAGCTAAGCTAATGACTCATACTCCTCTGGAGAAAAGACAAGTATGAGAGGCGGGGGAGAGAGTAAGAGAGGCTGGGAGCTTACATCATCCTTTATATCCACTATTTCCCCAACACAGGTCAAATTATTATTATAGTGTTATAGTTTGGTGAGAAACAGGGTTTCATGTTAAGAACAATTCAGATGATGTCAACTACAGTGTAAATCCCACAAAACCTAATCCCACACTAAATACTCCCATGAAAACTCAAAATATGGATGTGCAAATAGTAGCATTTAACCGTTTGTCACCTCTTAAAAAACTGTCGGCAACAAGAGAGTGAGAACAAACAGAAGTACAAACAGACTTTCAGAAATTACATAATCAGGCTGACCTCAGAGAACAAGTTCTGACAATAACCCACTGATTAAACACGTTGCACTGGCTCCCAAACCACAAGCCAACTACAGGCAGCTGATCACCAACATGCACATATGTTCTGTGGCTGCATAATAGAAAATGGGCACATACACAAAAAAACAGCTTAATATTTTCTAGACTAGTGTGAATCTGTGGAAACAATCTTCTGAGATTATGTACTTACAAATACAAATGAGAAGTTTTGCTTTCACTGTGTTTCAGAGTTCTGCAGACTCCAAATAATAAGTAACAACATAACTATGTAATTTCACACTAACTGCACTTCTGCTTATTTTATTCAAATTAATTCCTAGTGTAACCTACAAAAATTAAATCTGTTTACACACAAGAATCTAACTACCTACTGAATAAAAAACTCCTTACTGGGCTTAAACAGCACATTTCATTCAAGGACATTTGTATTTTGTCTATAAGCCATAACTAATATTAAAGCTCTTGAGGAAAACTTAATGAAATTCAACCTTGAAAAGTTTCCATTGGAAGAAACAAAAAGTAGAAGCAGAGGTGAAGACTTATAAAGTAAATGTGTGGCATCAAGCCATCAGAGTCATATGATAATACTCAACAACGGCCACCTGTCAGCTTAATGTATCAAAGCCCTGACAGCACCTTCCCTCTTGTGCTGGTTTAAATATGCATGGCACAACATCTTTTTCCAATCATCACAGAGAGGCAGTGAGACAAAACAAAGAAGAGGAGCAATGGAGAGGGAAAAAAAAAGACAAAAATAGAGGATGTGAGCATGAGGAGGAGTGAGACAGACAGAAGGACTGAGAGACTGAAAGAGAGAGACAAAGACATGCTGGTGGAAGGACAGTGAGCATTCTTCTCTGTTAATTGGAGAGCTCGTTAGGCTGATGGACGGACAGAAAGAGAGAAAGACTTCTTTGAAAGGAGGCGGCTCATTAGAATCAGATCACGTTAGAGCTCAGCCTCATTGGGACCTCAGTTTGTTATTTCATCATCGACATCCATCTTTCAGGGAGCCCACAGCGAGATCACACATGGAGACAACAAGACAAGACACACACCGAACAACTGGCGCTCGTAAATATGACAACACGGGACTGTGGCTGTATTTCAACAAATGTGTAACCCGACTGGTCTCAGACTGCTGGCTCTTAATGATCTCTTCAGTTGTTTTCTACATATCCAGATATCTAGGAAACACATGGGCACTCTGTTATGTTTCTCTGACATCTGTAACCCTAACTACTAGACTATAAAACATGTTTCCAGGTAGAGAAAAGATGTGATTAAGAGGGACTGTTGGGAGCTGGGCTGAGACTGAAGAGTCATACTGATGTGTTACTGCTGGAGGAAAATACTTACTCCAGTAGTTCATAGTTGGATTTCTTGTCCAGGGCGTTTCCTCTCATCTCTTTGAAGAACCTCCTGCAAATTAAACCAGTGGGACACAGAGAAAAACGTCAGATCCACAGACTGAAGACACCTCCACATTAAAAGATAAATATCAACTTTCTTCAGGAGAACAACTCCAATTTAAACTTGTATTCAGTGTCTGCACACACTAGAGCCTACATTAAAAGTACATCTGAAATAAAAACGGCTGTTGCTTTGAATAATGAATAGTAAACACTGACTAATGTTGGCAGGAACTGTGAGCGTAGCTGAAGGGCAGACACACAGATTGTTTCACATGGAAAAAACTCTAAGGGTGAAGAAAATAACTTTCACTTTAACAGTAAGTTGAGAATATAATGTTTAACATTAAGGTATTAAAACATAAGAGACATCTGAATGCAAAAAGGCAGTAAAATAAAGTCATTGCTGAGAACTAATTTTACCTGATTTCTAAACAGCCCAGTTTGAGAGCTACATCTTGTTCCACCTGCTCCCCGATTTCTGTCATGTAGTCATTCTTCACCTGCAGGACACAGGCACACACAACAGAAAGGTGTTTATTAAAACATTGATTTCTTAGCAAGCCATCTTTCTCTCACACACACACACACACACACACACACACACACACACACAGTCCTATTGACCTAGATTATCCAAAGACAAACACACACAGTCTTCTAGCAGTGCCATATGTCTCAATGCTAGCTGCTGGCAGAAAATGAAATATGTTTGTGTGTCTGGGTCCCTCGGCGTGTGTGTGTGTGTACCTGGTGGTAGAAGTAGTTGAGTGTAGGTTTGTCTTCTGTAAACTGCTGCACAAAGCCCTTTGGTAGATACCGGATCCGTAACTCATACCTACAGAGGAGGAGAAGAGGAGGAGAGTGAGGATGTTGTGCAAAGTTGTACCGACACCATTTTTCCAACAAGTCTCACGGGGAGGATGAATTTTCATACACACACATACAGTGTGCCATTAATCATTTTTGAGAATAATTAAGATGCAGTTATTCATAAATAATGTCAAGCACAGTCAGCTAGAGAGAAGAGGAGAGGCGAGAATTAAACAGCAGCAAAGCAGACATAAGGGTAATATGAATATAAGGACGTGCAGGTGAGCAGAAGAAGAAGAATAAAGAGCATTGGCAGGGGATCAGAGAGACACACAGACAGAAGGAGTTATAAAAAAAAAAAAACCTACAATATGCAAAAATGCAAATGAGATGAGTGATTGTAAAATCACTATAGCAGAAACAGAGCAGCAGTGAGAGTTGTTGACTTAGTCAGACAAAGCAGACATCTGGTTGTCTCTCTCTCTTTATGTCCACAGTGTGAAAGGTCTCCACCTCACAATAGCATTAGCACTGAGACTGCCACAATAAAGGTAATATATACCAGAGCATTAACATCCAGCGTACACAGCCAACGTTGCACCACACACAAGGCCTCTCCTCACCATACGGCAGACGGGCCGCACTGTTTTTCATGATGCCGTTTGCAATAAATCACTTTTTCTACTTTGAAATACAACAGACTGCTGCAGCTAGATGTTTATGACTGTGACTGAATTTACAAGGTCCAACAAGACAGGAAACTGTTTATAAAGTGTAACCTCACAGAGGGGCTTATTCAGAACAGAAATGGATCAAAACTGAGCTTAACAATCAAACTTTCTCAATAGTCTGAGGTGAAACATCGTTCACACTGACTATTAACTTCAGAACAGATAACTTGATTAATCCCCTGGTGACAACACAAATTCCAAAACAACCTTACTGTAGCCAAGGAGCCTGTCATGGCACTTGGATGTAAAGTATTGCACACTGTGTAAATAAACACTTCAGTGGAAACTCTGATTTAATTTTTGATTTGTTACATTGAAGTTGCATAATAGCAGCTGCCTGTATAGCACAGCGTCTGACAGGCAAACAAACAAACAGTCATCGCCTCTTACCTCCACTCCTCGTTTGGCCGCGCCTGTTCGTACTTCTCTCGCACATGGGACACGCCCATATCTGGGTGGAGCCAATGCACTTGGTCTCTGGATTGGCCATTACTGAGGCGCAGGCCAAAACAAGAAGTCCAGCGCACTTTGTGGATGTCCAGAATCTTCTGGATGATCCCCTGCAGACACAGAGTAATAAAACAGAAGCTCCAATGATTCATTTCACTGATATTACTCTGGGTAGGCTTAAATAAACAATATTATAAAGTCTGTTCTCCTGTTTATCTAGATTTCCTTGGGGTAGTCCAACACATGCATATGAGCTTGATGTTTAATAAAAACAAAGAAGCATGTGCCAACTGTGCTAATGTTTACATCTGGCATTTTGCATCAGTTCAACGAGGGCATCAGTCTGTGTATGTGTGTGTAGGTAACTCCGAGCGATTTAACGCGACGTCTCCACCCAAACAAGTCGACAGACATCATACACACACACACGCACACACAATAATGCTCACAGAACCATGTGTGTTGCCATGTAAAACGCTAGGGGGTCTGACCTAGATAACGAAGAAGAGAGGGATGAAAGGAGAAGAGGCGAGGGGGAGATCTGCAGTGACATATCCTGTATGACCACTAAAATTTGAGCAGCACTAGGTAGTTTCTGCGGCACCGCAGTGGACGTGAATGCACACTGCTAAGTGAACCTACACGAGTACATACACACACACACAAATGGTGCCCTGAGGTTAGGCGTATTTGCAAGCAAAATATTCTCATTGTGTTGAGTGTCCTTTATCAGAGCAGACAGCGGGACCTTGAGCTGAGGACAAACAGTGAAAAAAAAAATCCAATTTAAAATACTGCTGTGTGTAAATTGCAACATATAAGACCTGGGGACAGTATATACATATATTGCACTAAATATCATCACTGTGAAGGTTATAATGTTCAGTTCTAGTGGACTAAGAATGGCAGTATAAGTATACAGCGCATTGCCATAGTACAGTGCTCTCCAACCCTGGTCCTCAAGAGCCCCTATCCTGCATGTTTTGGATGTGTCCCTCTTCCAACACACCTGCTTCAAATGATCAGCTCATCATCAAGCTCTGCAGAAGCCTGCTAACGATCCTGATCATTTGAATCAGGTGTGTTGGAAGAGGGACACAGTTTGAGAGTTGGAGAGCCCCACCATAATACAGCAAAAACCTTGAGGGCATAGTCTGAGCTGTTGTGGACTGCACTAAATTGTACACTGTCCCGAATACTGTGAGACCATGTGATCGTGTGTCCTCTCACCCTGACATCAGTGGCATCGCCGTATCTGATATTGGAAGACCAGCAGCTCTGCTCCGTGTTGGTCTCGAAGTGATGGCAGACTTTCAGAACCCTGTCCATGGAGCCGGCCATGGTTCGGTCCGATCCCCCCGCACTCAGCCGTGACTTGGCGCCTCCCAGGAGGGCATGGTTCAGGTTGGGGTCCAGGTAGGCTGTCGCCATGGTTTTACCTGCAGACACTGCCGCTGCTAGGTGTCTGTCATATTCTATAGAAGAGAGGGGAAGAGAGAAAAGCAGGTGTAAAAAAGCAAAGGTAGAATAATGAGTTCAATAATGAAATTTGTGACTTTTTCCCATGAGTTTTTATGATAGGAGAGCATTAGTAAACCTTCAGTACCGCCTTTGACAGAACAAGATACTAAAGATGTTTTACCTGTAATCATTTTATTACTGATTTATTAGTGACTTATTTCCTAATGAATTGTCCTTTAAATTCCTAACCAAGGGTGCTTAACGAAGAGAGGTACTTTTGATGTCGCACATTGCCCTTTCCCATTTCCTTCATCCTGTCCTTCTTGACGCACACTATGTTTTAGCAAATATCTAAGTGCTGCTCCTTGGTAAGACAAAACACAATGAACAATAAGATACCGGAGAGAGAAATAAAAAGAGAGAGAAGTGCAGTCGGGGTCAAGGCTCATTGTGTTAGCACCCGTGTCTGTAACATAGCGAAGACAATGCACCGCAGGCTGCCATTTTTTCTGAATAAGAAGCTCTGACATTGACACACTTCCTGGAATTTTATTGTAACTTCATCTGCAAATGCCCGACAACGACTACCTTCTGTGCGTCAGTGTGTGAGTGTGAGCATGGTCGGTGTGCACGCATATATACACGTGTGAGTGATACTGCAGAGAAAGATACTGGAATCTCTTTCACGCTGTATTTTTCTGCCATCCTTTCTTCCTGTGCTTCTCCTCCATTAAAGGTAAATTGATATGTTCTAGCAGGTAATTACACCTGGGAGAGTTGGAGAGTGCACGCACACACACACACACACACACACACACACAGACACAAAAATAACCAAACGAGAAGACTGTTGAGGGACATATTACAGTAAGAGAGAAATGTGCTCCCAGCTTAATCTGCCAATTAAAACTGGTGATGACGTTCATGTCAACAAATCACAACACACACACACACACACACACACACACACACACACACACACACACACATACACACATGCACGCACACAAAACTTTTGGACTTTGGCTGTACACCAGCTCAGTTCCCATGGAGTCAGATGTCACACTATGTGGTGCAGCTTCATGTGTGTGTGTGTCTGTGTGTGAGTGTGTGTAAAGGCGATTTCATTCATACCTCTGTTCCAACACATGGGGAAGGGGCTACAGCCACTTGTCGCCATGGAAACACATGTCTGTCCCTCTCTGTGTCTGTCTGCACCGAGGACAGAGAGGCAACTCGCAGCTTCGCGACCACGCATCACACACACACAAGCTAGATAAATAAACACACTAAGATCCTAACACAACTGCAAGAGAAGTCTCTCATAATCCAAACACACACACACACACACACACACACTGTATCCAAAGAAAAAGATCTTTCTCTCTAGCTTTTGCCAACAGTTACGTTTGTCGGCGCTGACATCCAAAAAACGTAATCCTCGAATTTGTTTAGTCTGTTGACACTTTGTGTGGAGTGCACAGAAAAGTCATCAAGTGTTTCTTTGTTGTTGAAGCTTGTCCTCTGAAGCGTTTCCTGTTAGCCAAAGTTGCACAAGAGTAAAAAAGATCCACAGAGATGCAAAAAAAAAGTTACTTTCATCCACACACTTCGCTCCTCCTCCTGGATTATTCCTCACTGGCCCCTCTCTGATGACAACACACTGTTTGCTTTTTGCCTGATTTCTGCCCCATGCCTGCACTCCATAGTTACAGAGTTGCCGTGGAAGTGTCGAGCAACTGTCGCTCGGGAGAGAATTCAGGGTTGTTTCACTCAGTGTTGGTGAGAGAAGAAACTCCTCCGGCAAAAATCGCAAATCCAGCTTGTTACAGTGTTGATCCAGAGGACCTTCAGCCAGTCAGTGGTCACAGAGAAGGAGACGCAATTACCGTGCTCGGTGAGAAACAAACAGAAAGTTATCTTCTCCTCTTGAAAACAGAAAGTGAGGGAAAGGACTGAGTCAGAAAAACAAAGGAGACAGAGGGACGGAGAGAGAAGTGCAGCGATTGTTTCGGGGTGAATGAAAGGAAAGGAGGAGGACAGAGAGCAGAGCAGAACTGAAAGAAAGTTGAGTGGGGAACGAGAGAGCTCAGGAGAGGAGCAGGAGGAGCTAGAAACTATTAATATGCTAATCCGGTCCCTTCTATTCAACTGAAGCTCCTCCCACTTCTGTTTATGGAGCTGATCTGAGAACAGCAGAGAACAGCTCAGAAGAGAAGAGAAGAGAAGGCAACATCTCCATTATCTCCTACTGTATGTACACTCATCCCAAAGACAATTTAAGGCCAATACCACACCGTGCACTCCACCATTTCTCATCCAAATTGCCACATTTGCCAACCAACATTGAGCAAGCTACCAGAGCATGTCCATCCTTCTTTCTGACAGAATTTTACGGAGCAAAAATTAAGTAATAAATAAATAAATGGAGAGGACAAGATGGTTTTGGCCATCACAGACGTCGCCCGTGGCTGTGCCCGCCATGTAAACTAAGCAGCTGCCAGCAATATGCCAAGCAATCCACTTCCAACCCACAAGGTATCAAATCGATCACACTTCACATTCAGAGGCACTCAGCCAGCGTCTAGAGAGGGGCCACGCTCTCTCTGCATCTCAGAATCAAGAGCGATATCCTGCAAGCAAGTGGCACTCACCACTGGGGAGTGTTACTGCTCACCAGATGCCAGGCGCCATTCATCACACGGGCATTTATACGACTGAACAAATCCTCAACTCATGGACTGAACAGAGCTCAAGTGATTAGTGAGCACACAAACACACAGACATGTTGAAGTTAGCTTGTGCTCCAGGAGACATATCTGAGCTGAGCAGTCATCTGGGGCTGAGTTTGTGTATGTGTGTGTGTGTGTGTGTGTGTGTGCGTGCATTTGTATGTGTGTGTGTACTATTGAAAGCCTTTTGTCAGAAGGCCGGATGTTGCCATGAATGGGAAGAGCTCTTTTGGGACCAAGCCAACGTCTCTCACTCTCTCTCTCTCACTATTTCATCCTGTGTTTTTGAGCCTATATTTTAGCACATGAGTGAAGCCCAACACCCACGATCTACTAAATGCAAATAGCATTTGAAAGCTGCAGGTAAAGCTAAGATCCGTACAAGCCACTTTGATGTGTACCTGTTTTATCCGTGACCAATGAGTGCGTTTCAAAGCCTTGAAGGTGAAATACATTTGAATTACAAACATATTTTACTTCATAAATGAAGCACAGCTTGTTTGTTGCTTGCTCTACACTTATCCCTTTGCTGCTGTCACTGTTAAATATACTGATGAAAAAGTAGGTTTAGCCTTTAAAGCTTGGAATAAGCAGAAAAACAGAAAAAAAATAAAACATATGTAGTTTAAATAAAACTAAACAAAATAAACACATCCTCTGCAACCGGCTCTTCTTCCTTTGTTATTTTCCTACTTCCTCACAGGTGGTACCAAGTATTGTTAAACTCAAGCCAATTCCTGAGGGATTTTTTGTTAATACATCGCATTGTTTGGTGCAGTGAGAAATTAAAAGGTAGCATCTGATGAATGAGTTACTGGAGGTGAATGAGTGAATGAGTTTCTTAATCCGTACAGTGAAGCACACCGATGACTTAATTCATCTGGACTAACAGGACATTAAAGCTTTCAGGACACTTTGTTTCTGTAAGGAAAAGCTGTTTTACACCCTCGGGTGGTTGGTGCTATGTTGGGACTTTTAAGTGGCTTGAAAGAAGCATATTTTGTGTCTGGTATCTACAGTGTAAAAATTATAATTAGTCTCAATCTTCCTCTGAGTCACTCCTGTTCGTGTTAATGAGACCAACATGATAACATAAATCAACCTACCGTAGTTTCCAGACTATAAGCCGCTACTTTTTTCCGACGTTTTGAACCCTACGGCTTAAACACCGGTGTGGCTCAGTATGGGCAGCACGAAGCTCATTAGCTTTTTACAAGCTAGCAAGCTCCGTGCCACCGATACATTTAGCCTTGTCACATCAGACCCGGTCAGAGTGGACCACATGAAACTGTTCGAATAAATTCAATAGCGGCTTATAGACAGGTGCGCTCAATAGCCGGAAAATATGGTACTTATATAAATACAACTTATATTATCAGGTAATCACTTCTAGAGAATAATTAATAGTATTTTACACAAAATAACATGAACTCCAGGTCAACCTACAACCCATTAAATTGATCTCAGTTCAGATTATCTAATGAAACAGCTACTCCCAAGGTTATGAATGACCTTTAATGCTGTCTATGGATGAATGAAGCAGCTGAATGATCTGGATGCAGTGTTTTCCTGAAGGTCAGCTACTCACCTGTGTAGTAGGCAATCCTGGAAATATCTGAAAGACAAATGGAGAAATAACACAGTTAGCTGGTTTGTTTGATTAGGAGACACCGAGCAAAGAAATCATCAAAGTCGGAACAAAACTCAAATTGAGTTTTTTTTAGATTAAGCCCCACCAGCAGGTGTCCACAATCCAGTTACTGGATGTAAATTGCAGTGGGGAGGCCTCGACCTGCTCCACAATATCTGTCAAGTTAAATAGATTTAGTATCAATCAATACCCTGTTTTCACACACACGTTTCACTGGGATATTGACTGATTCTTTGAAATCAATGCCCCATTGTTAGGTGATTTACCCCGACTCCTGATATGCTCAAGCTTCATTCTGGAGTGGGAAATGCCACAGAGGAGCACTATTGTTCATGTATTCAGGTGGAGCAGCTGTGAGATGAGGATGTTACACAGACACAGAGATTTAGACTTTAGTTGGAGGAAGGAGGACGACATGACAGGAACATGGAGCATAAGTGAAGACTTTACTCTTTGCATTTAGCTCCCCCTTCCCCCATAGGATGAACTGACTGCACATTCAGATCCACTCGATATTTGGTCAGCTCCTCTGTGACCTCCAGTTACCTCATGGAGACATTTATGTGCATTTTCAGTGAACCACAGTACCAGCTATAGAGGGAGGTAGTCACTCTGTATGTTCCTACTTATTTTGCAGGAGGAAATTAAAGCTTCAGCATCATATAATCTATGGTTAGTAGCTCTCTACAGCAGTGGTGCAGCGATTAGTCGCCTCATTTTTTATCATGAACAATATTTCACAGAGCATGTGAATAGAAAACATACAAATTTGAACATTTAAAGGCTAAAAACTGGACACAATGCTGGTGAGGTACACTACATCAACACCACAGTTCCCGCACTCCCACAGGAAGCCCGGCAGAAGCCTTATAGGAACTTGACACCCGGCTATAATGGTGATAGGGCTGCGTGTAGGAAGAGGTCAAAAGGATAAGTGCCTAAGTGCTTTAGACACCCTGATGTACACACATATATAGGTAAACACACACACATAGACACACAAGGTAAAATGAGAGTGGGAGTTGTCAACAAAGATGATGTAATGGTAAAAAGAAAACCCACACACACACAGGAGGAAGCAGCATCAAGGTGACTTGTGGTGTGTGAGGGTGTGTGTGTGTGTGTGTGTGTGTGTGTGTGTGTGTGTGTATTATCGACAAATGCTGTGCAATTTGAAACCAGAACATTAGAGTCGTGTGTGTGTGTGTGTGTGGTAGCAATGGCAGTAAGAAGATTCAGATATGACATCATTACAGTCAGGCAATTCAATCGTAATTGCAAAGTTACTACAATGAGCTCAGACAGCTCATTACCATCCCTCTCTGTAGACATCAAGCTAATAGAGGTTTAATATTATCATTTGCAATTAACTGTGATCATTGGCCTCATGTGGAGCAACTATAACAGAACAACAGAGGAGTTGTTATGGCAGGCTCCAGTCATAATGATGTCATAAAAGCTCTATGGTCGAGTGTTGGCAGCTGCATTAATAATGTAATTGTGATTATAAACTATTAAAGCACAGTCAGTCTGTCGTCCCCAAAATCCTGAGACGTAAAAATGAACTTGACTGTAGTGAGAGCTTGCGCCATTTTTTACATATATGTTGCTCTTCTACATTCATTTGCACATTAAGTTCAGCTTATTTCCACACATCCGTCCAATGATCAACCTCCATCACAATAAGTAGTTTAACTTTATCCTAAGTGGCTAAAATGGGCCGCAGTAAACTGATCTGGACTGGTTTTATGATGCATATAATGGCGTCTATGCAGATCTGAGACCTACAGACACCATCTGTCTCCCGGACGCTGTGAGAGCTGCACTCTGTCTCTGTCTGTCTCTCCCTGACTCTCTGGTAAAAGTGCAGTGGAGGTTAAGTGCTATGTAGCCTGAGATCTGCAGCCATGCTGGCAATGCTGCAGTCTAGACTCAAAACCAAAAGGAGACAGTGTCCTCTTCATGTCTGAGAGACAAGATTAGACAGCACCTGGTGAACACACTCTTCCATCTTTACAGAAATTAATAGCTGACAAACACAGACTCAAGTTTGCAGATGATTTTAAAATGAATTTTTCAGGCTTCACAATTCATTAATTTAAATCATAAGCAGGTAACATCACTGCTGAAATATACCTTCCTATGGGATGTCTTCACCCCTCTATGGAGTACGCTGTAGTGAGCTGAGCAGTAGCATGGTGCTAATTACAAACCAGTCTGTTTAACAGCCTTCCCAGAAAGGGGATATCTCCCCCTCACACACAGACGCGCACATACACAAACACACACAAACACACACACACACATGGACACACAAACACACACACACACACACACACATGCTTCCTTTAGATTGGCTGACAGCCTAAAACACCTGCTCCTCAAGCTGTGCTCAAGAATGAGACACAGAGGAGAGAGCCGAGGATTTATTATATGTATCTACGCAAAACACTGTCATCTGGCCCATATTTTTTGTTTATATAAATTTAGTCCATGTGAAGCTGACAACCACTTTTGTGTTGTTGAAGGTGTGTGCACTGCAGATTGCTTTCTCACTAACTGCTTTCCCACTTTGTGACCTACACGACCTGTTGTGGAGGAGTGCGAGCAAAATAAATCAAAGACTTGAGGCGGCACAGAACTCAGTGATCTGAGCCAAACACACCGACAGCAGCCTTCAGAAATCTCTCTACAGCCTCAATCTGAACACCAAAGATTCAGATTTGTATTTTACATTTTATATTATACATGTTGCCTATTTCTTTCATCCTTTATGTTGTGCCCTTAGTAAAGCTGAGCATGTGAGCCACTCTGCTGTTATTACTGTACACAATAAAAGTCCAAATACACAAACTGCCATCACACACACACACATCTTTGCAGGCAGATATATTCAAGTAGACACGCACACAGTCTCCATGTCTTCCAGCTGTGTATAATTGCATGTTAACCACAGGTTTTCTGGTAACTGTAATTGGGCAGAACAATCATAAGAGAGTCTGCAATGCAATGGAGCCTTAAATACAGGTTCTCAGATCAGCAGTTAAATAAAATTAAAGTGTGAGTGAGGTCAAACAGCGTGTTCTCAGCTAAGGTTGTCAGCGAAAACAGAAACACAACAAGGAAAAAAAACTGATGAGCTCAGTAAATTAAATGAGTAAAAATTATATTTCTTAGATCTTTTAGTAATAGCTTCCAGTGTTTCTGATATTTGTGAACAATGTATCTTTTTTTTACACGGTAGGACACTACACAAGTCCCAAAAATCTACCCAACCTCACTGAGTGCACCTTGACTCAACAGTGACAGAAGAAACTAGCTGAAAAAAAATATAAAAACCTAAAAATAAAAAACACTCCTCCTGCAAGAAGAAATAAATGAATGAACCGGAGGAGAGCAGTCAGCTGTTCTGCCTCGTTGCTCTGTGACTAACGGTCAACCTTTAAGCTGATCTGGCACAGGCTAACGTGTGTGTGTGTGAGACACTGTGGACGATGGGGTGTTACTGGAGCGTGCAGCCTTACGATGCAACAACAACATCACGCCTGGGGCACCGATCACACCTGCCAGTCACACTCGCACACACACAAATGCATCCGATCGCACACACACGTACAGAAGAGCTGCTTTTAGGCCATTGAATATATATTTTTGTAGCTTTAAACCACAGTTATTCTTTTGAGTGTGTTTTAAAATGATGACGGACAAGCTTCAGTTTTGTCATGGCTCCAGTAAAGAAAAAAAAAAGGGAAAATACAGATACCCTTTATCTGAATGACTTCTAATGGAAGTCATTACCCACATTCAGATAAACATCAGGAAATTATTCAAAGGCTGTCACACTTTAAATAAAATGCACTGCACACACACACACACACACACACACACACACACACACACACACACACACAGATGATGCACACTCTCCAGATAAGCCCAACATGCACACAACATAATAAGGTCACGTAAACGCATGACTGCTCATACACATTTATCTGCAAAGGCGCACACACGCCGCGGCTCACGCACTCACTCAAGTGTGTGTCGTTCAGGTGCAGCGATAAAGCTAACTGGCTTACTGGAGCGGCACGCATGTTAATGTATCACACTCAGACCAGATCCACTATGTATAATTCAACTCAGCAGATTTAGGACGGTTGAACTGGGGGGGATAAGCTTTTAAATCATTTTTAAATGATATCAGTCTGCGTTTTTGGGTTTTTTTTTTGCTTTTGATGTGTTGGAAAAAAATCAAAACAAATCTGAGCAACAGAATAACCAATTACAGCGCCGTCCCAGCTGTGAATAAAAACATATATTTACACTTGCTTACCCACTGAAAACATGCTTCTTCTTTTTTTAAACCAGATGAAAGTCAAACGTCACATTAAATATTGAATGTGTTTTTAATCTTGTATGAGAGTAAACGCTAGGGAGTTGGTTTACAAGGCTAAAAATGAATTCTCAATTCTGATTGGCCGATGAAGCCAAAATACTTTAGTGGTTCTGCTCTCCACTCCACTGGATGGTAAAATTTAGTTGAGTTGTATTAGTCAAGTCAAATTTATTTATATAGTCGTCTTAAAACAACTTTAGTTAAGTGAGGTGCACATAATAAAACTACTAGACCCTGCTAATGCATCCTCACATGTATAATTAACTACAGAAAAATAAAACACATACAGTTGAAATCCTTATGAATAAAATAAGTTACACTTTCATCCCTGTTACATCTTCACAAACATCCTGCTGGAAACCACTGGATCACATCTGGAGGAGTGTCAGAAACCAGGTAAAAGTTGTACGTCCCTGTTTGTGTGTGTGTGTGTGTGTGTGTGTGTGTGTGTGTGTGTTTCTACATGTGTGTGTGTGAAGGAGGGAAGTTCAGCAAATTTCCATCAATTATCTGCCAAGATATTAAAACACACTGAAATATGTATGATCTAACCTAGAAACAAAACGCCGCAGGGGGATTGTTAGTCCATGCCTACATTTACACACATGCAACATACAGCAATACACACTGACACCTACACACAGACGCGTGGGAAACAACGGGACCTACATTGGGATGCACACTTGTGTTCAAACACAACGCACTAATTTGACACACATATCTTCTCTTCTTCACGTGTACTGACTCCCTCCTACACACACACACAGGCACTGCTCCTACACACTTGAAGCCTCCTACATACAGTTAACCAAACACTTGCATTTCTTTTTTTCTATATGCAAACATGGCTTTTTGTTATAATGGTAAAGCAGTGGATGGTGAACAGACCCGATGTTCAAATCTTCAGATAAATGCCAAAATAGTTTTAACTGGGACATCAAGCAGCTTGCACTTATTACTTATTATCCTGTCTTTATGAATGACTCTGTTAAACTGACACCTTCCAATAACTTGTTTTCTGAATTCATACACAATCCATATCAACATGTCTACAATGACCCAGATACAATAAACCAGACAGAAGCAACAAAATAAGCTATGTCAAACCAATGGTAATGGTTTGAAATTAAAATTTTACTAAGAGACTAAAACTTTGGCTGTGTGATTTCCACCTGTCCTCCTCCACCTCATCATCCATCCATCCATCATCTTTATCCTGTAAAGGTTCACGGGGGGCTGGAGCCTATCCCAGCTGGCATCATGCAAGACGTGGGGGGTACCCGCTGGAGGGGGTCACCAATCCATCACTGGGCCAACACAGCATTAGACAACCATTCACACTCACACCTACGCAACCTTTAATCACCAACTGAACGTCTGCGCACATCGTTGCATGTTCACCTTGTGCCTGTGTGACTTTTCCACAGTGTAAACTCCTCCACAGAAAGGCTGCAGCTGAACTTCTTGTTGAGAGGTGACAGTCACAGTCACAGTAATGAAACCATGTGTTCAATACATTGCTCACACACACACAAACTTAGTTATTTTAGCTACACACAGAGAGGAAACGCTCACATGACATGGTCCACACATGCACATTATACAGTAACATGGTTTCACACAGGAGGATGAAAGGTCTTACCATGATATAATCCTTCCATTTACAGTCCCAGAAGAAGAAGAAGAAGGAGAAGGAGAAGAAGAAGGAGAAGAAGAAGAAGAAGGAGAAGAAGAAGAAGAAGAAGTCTAATCCTCTTCTAAAACACAGCTAAATTGGGAAAAGCCAAAATCCCGGGGCTTCTGTGGTCTTTGGGCTAGCGTTGTGCTAGCCAGCTAACTCAGTAATGAATGTGGACTTAAGCTTTGAGCCCAGCCTCCTCCACCTCCTCCCTCTACTACAACCACAGCTACTACACTGACACACACATACACAGCGGCACGAGTAGTGGGAGTCGAGTACAGCGAAGAGGGAAAAGGAGGGAGCAGTAGGCAGCCTATGACCATGACGGGGGAGGGAGGGCAAAGAGAGAAAGGAGGAGGAGGAGGAGGGGGGAGGGGTGTCTTTGTCCCCCAGGAGAGCGATGGAGGGGGGAGCCAGATGTAAGGGAGACAGAGAGAAATGAGAGGAGACGGAAATAAATGATGCAACAACTGCAAGAAGAGAAGTGGAAGAAAGAGGAGGAAAATAAGAGGTGATGGGCTTCACAGCTGAGAATGACATAGCAAGAGGGTGGCTTATTTAAATATTATGTGTGGGGGTGAGTGTGTGTGTGTGTGTGTGTGTGTTGCCTTTGGCTATTCTCCCCCCCACCATCCCCCAAGGAGCTACTCAATTACTCATAATGTAATGTTCCCAACTCAACGCTGTCCTACAGAAATCATCAATCTTTGGAGCACAAAAAAAAAAAAGATGTGAGAGACGTGGGACTAACCGTCAGTTGTTCCACTGACTTTACACATTTAATCCAATTATACTGTAATCAAATCACATGCAGAGAGGAGAGCGAACCCACCTCCACCCAGTTTACACAGCAGAGTAGTTTAATCACCATATGGCAGGATGGTTAAAAAAAAGGGGGGACTACAAAAACTATATAGAGTTATTAAAATTCAAAATCCAGATATTTTAAGTATATGAGACATTTTTGATTGGGAGGTTCATTTGAGACTGAGAATATGAACATCTTTGCTCTATAACATAAATCTTGTTTCTGGATCTTTCCCATTTACTGATTACACGGAGCACAAAATATGCTTCAAGTGCCATGAAATCAGCTGCAGTTATTGGACATTATATCCAGTATGTTAAAGTATATCGGTCACAGTGAGTGAATGAGCCGCGGCAAAGTCAAGTCCTCCCTCTCTTTTCTCTCTCTCACACACACACACACACACACACAAAAGCAAGCAAACAGGCAGACAGACAAGTCGAGAGTTGCTCAGGAGTAAAGCAGATTATGGGCCACTGGATTAGTAGGCCAAGATGTCGCACACACACACAAACACACACACACAGCCTCTACTCTGACTCTCATTTAGAAGGTGGGTCTAAGCTCTGTCCTTATATCTCTCAATCTCCCTCAAAGCCAGCGTCCCTGCTTTCTGAGTGGGTGTGCTAACATCGCCCTCTAGTGGTACTGCATTTTCAAGTGTTGTGTCATATTGTCTGCCCTGCTGGGGTCACTCTGCGCAACTTTTCATTTAAGTGTACTTACCCCAGGCTCCATAAGATTCTCCAATTACTGTGAACAACTGAAACATTAATAAAATAATTATCTACGACAACTAAACCGTCCACATGTTACAGTGTTCAACAGCTACTGAGAAAAGTACATAAAGCCTCCAAAGTCCAACACATTTACCTGATTTAAATCTTTTTAAAAATCATTCTGACAGTTTATGAGGGTTTTTTTCATGCATATAATTGTAATGATGGACAGAAAAGTTATAAAAATAAAAGATTTTACCAGACAACTAGCAAGAGAGGAAGACAGACAGACAGAAAACAATCCTTCAATGAACCTTTGTTGCAGGAGTGTGTCTGCTGGTGACTAATCACACACACACACACACATATACATTGACACACAGGCAGACACTGCAGCATTATCCCCACATCTGACCTCAGCCACAATAGTTTATGGGAGCACACCAGGCTCTGTGTGTGATGTCATCTTGGTGGCTGGTATCCAGGTGTTTCACCCACTGATCTCTGTTTCTCTCTGTAATCTATTATGACTGTGTCTTTTTTTTTTTTTGTATTGTGGGTGTGTGGGTGCACAGTGTTTGTGTGTCTGTGGATAGATCTAGAAGAGAAGAGATGAGGTCATATGATTGGCCAAGCAGACACTGATGGCTGCCTTGCTCTCATTCTTCCTCTCTCAGTAAAGTACCTGACTTGGGCAACTTAAAACTCTTGGTGGGCAGTTTTAACCTGAAAAGCAGACAGACAGTCATGTCGGAGAAAGAAAATAGCTTCTGAGTCAATCCTCACACAAGTTATGACTTTTTGAATGAAACTATATGAACATCTGTAGAACAGATTCAAGTCATGTTCAAACTCTTTGACTCAAGGCCAAGCTTCTTCTTGCTTGATCACTTCATTTAATTAAAAACTTCAATCTTAAATGACAGCTGTAATGTAGTAATACTCCTCAGCCTGTCTGACTGTCAGTCTCAGCTTTAGAGATGCTGTTTTGTAACTGTCTTATAACCTTTCCATTGGAGAGGAAAAGAAAAGGAGAGTTATTTAAAACCAGTAACCACATAACAGAAAAGCTGTGAAGTAATATACACGATGAAGTCATTGTTTAACACTGTGTACACAGATTCTTGTACAGAACATCTGACTTTTTTTGTCCAACATAAGACATCACTAACTAAATATTCATTGAAAGTCAAAGAATATTTGTTAGTGTCATATGTAAGGGTTACTAAAATGGGACAACAATTTTTATTTTAAATCCTTTCATGCCAACAGATAAAAAAAATCAGGCCCATCTATGTAATGCAATGCTGTAAATAAATAAGATTTTTTTCAGTGTTCACAGATTACAATATAAAAGTTCAACATTTCTTGGGATATACGCATTTGCCTCATAGTGAAGTGTTCAATCAAAGCATGTATGCAGATGTAGATTCCTGTTGTCTCCCTTTAAACAGCCTCGTTAGTTGTTTCTCCCATTTCCAGTTATGCTGAGCGAAGCTGTTAACCAGCTACCGCTTCATAGCTAAGGTACAGCTCAGTGAGTGCTATTGATCTTCTCATATAACTCCAGGCAAAAAAAAAACCAAACAAACTGCACGTTTCCCAAAATGCCAGATTATTCCTTTAATCACCATCACAACAATAACAACAAGAAGCAGCCACATGAATGGATTTTTCCTGTTTGAAACGCTGTTTCAGACACATCCTGAGATGTCCTCACTGGAGGACAGCTGAACAAATGGACAGACACAGCAGGAGGTGAAACCACTGTGAAAATTAAACCTCCTGCATATGAAGCTGAATGAAGATAAAGACATGTTTTCTACATATATGCACATACACAAGAAAATGTTCTGTGTCCTCTCTCCTCCCAGCTCCTTCCTCCTCCTCCTCCTCCTCCTCCCACATCTTTTCTCTCTGTGTCTATATGACAAAGCCCAACAATTACTTCTTTCTCTCTCTCTGACTCACTGCAATGTAATTACTCTGACTGTCCGCTCAAACACGACACACACACACACACACACACACACACACACACACACACACACACACAACAATGCTTGTATGTCATGACCAGACATATATAAATGCAAACACATACGGACACTCTCAGGGTGTGTGCAGTGCTGAGTGCACATTCTAGCTGACAACAGCTGGTTTA
>OOFC01015854.1:0-10866 GCA_900323345.1 Pseudochromis fuscus | reverse complement strand
ATTTCTGGTTTGTATGTCACAGGCACCATAGTCATGTAATATTGATTGGATATTGATGAAGGGAAGATTCGCATGTTGAGGACTTTTGATTAATTATGCCATATAGACAGATAAGGAAGATTACAGTAGTCTTCCTTAACATTAAAACACCATATCTATTAGATTTGTTATTACATTGAACAGTAGTGTTTACCTGATGTCAGGCATCTGTATTTATTTTAATTTCAGGCATTGGTTCACATACATTTGCACTTGTGTTTCTGTTTTAATTTCCTCAGAAGTGCTTGCCTCAGTACTGTTCATACTTTAGAAAATTGTAGTAAATATTGGTGTATTAAATAGACATCCATCCAAAA
The DNA here is from genome assembly GCA_900323345.1 of Pseudochromis fuscus. Lineage (NCBI taxonomy): Eukaryota > Metazoa > Chordata > Actinopteri > Pseudochromidae > Pseudochromis > Pseudochromis fuscus. The sequence continues at coordinate 10,510 of OOFC01015854.1, read as the reverse complement.
CAAACCAGACTGCAATTGAATTAATAATAATAAGTTTGTTTGTGCTTTTTTCTAATTTACATATCGTATAATGTGTGTGTGTGTGTGTGTGTGTGTGTGTGTGTGTGTGTGTGTGTGTGTTTGTGTGTGTTAGTGCCAGGTCTTAAATACCTCCAGCTACTCTCTATCAGCTGATGTGCTATCAACAAAAATTGCCATGGCAACCGTTACCCTGCCAATGTTGTGAGTGCAGTGAGGGGAAGAGGCAGAAATACAGGGTACATACAGGGTAATCAGAACATTGTAAGAAGTCTAAGGGACCAACAAACAACAAGTGTTGAGGTTAAAAGGATCCTGACGTAAGAAGACAGAGGAATGAAAAGCTCTACTGTAAAATCACAGGTTAGTTCCTGTTAGCTGTGTGTTGCTAGATATGTTTGTTCCTTCTCTGTCTTTGACGTTACTTTGCACGAACAGCTACTAACCAGAAGTACTTGTTACAGTCTGAGTTCAGGTTTTGACTTCATGGTGCTATATTTGCAATGAAAGCATGTGAGATTACAACTCTGGGACTGCTTATACATTACTGGCCTGAAGTTCAATAGTACAACACAGTGAGGATGAGCCTGACAACAGAGACGGAGGATTGCCTCTCTCTGGGATGCATTGTATCAAAAAACGTTCTGTACTAAACAAAACACAACAGAGATGTCATGGGTAAAATGTTTATCAAGCTGTTTGTAAAATCAGAGTGAGATTTGATTCGACAGGTTATGCTTAGGGGAAGAAACAGCATCCCCAAGTGGCATGACTGTGTATTAAACCATTACCCACTGGCTTCAGATTTATCTGTACTCTAATGTCTTGAGGTAATTTGTGTAAGAATCACCATCAAATGCAGCTTTTACACTTAGTTAAGCTTTATGCTTTTTCTTGATGCATAAAAATAGGATGTCAGAGGGGCCTGTTATCTTGTCTTGCCAAGTAAAACCATCTTTTGAGTGTTTTATTATTAAAAAATATTAATGTAAACAATATAATATCATTGCTTTTTAAAATTCAAAATGAATGTCGTACCGCTCTCTCTCACTCTGTTTAATGGATGTGAACTTAACTGCCAATCAGCTGTGAGCAGGAAACATATAAGTAAGTGTGGCAGAAATATGCAAGTAATTAAAAGTGAGAAAAGTGAGTAAATCAAATCGTGCTTAGGGCCCTCATTAAGCTAAGGACAGCGCAGCATGCTTTGAAACTCATCTACATTAGAGGGAGATGAAACTGGTTGTTAGGCCGTGCCTGATAACACTGGACTATTATAGACTGTGGAGGATGTAGCACATGCAGCTTCATTTCACACAAAGACCTCATTACTACTTGTTTTGTAAAGTTTCTTTGAATTGTCTCGAGATATAACTTTCACTGTGTATGAATTTTAAAATGTTGCGTTGAGGTGCACACTAGGTAAAAGTAAGCACTATTATAAAAGGCTTGTTCTTTTGTAATTGATCCATTAATGGCAAAGACTTAAATCACACCCCTCAGTAGAAGCTCATTAATCTATGCCGTGTATGTGCTCCTGGTTGGATGGGTTGTATCCCTGCATTGGGAGAAAGGGTGCCTTGGTCAAGTCCAGTCTTTATTAAGATTAATGAACAGCTTGACATTTTTAGTCCTCTGTCTGAATCGATAATTTTAATACTCATGAGGGCCAATGGGGATCTAAGCTTGTGGAACACACATTGTGGCCACAGGGCGCATGTTAAATGTCCAAGTGGTAATCAATGCAAAGAAATTAGCTATTGATCTCTTATAGTTTTGTAATAGGTTATCTATTGGTTTGCTCTTTCGGAAAATTCCAATATCAGTCGGATGGAATTGTGCTGGTAATATTGCTGCGGGGGAGTGTGTGTGTGCGTATGTGTATGCATGCACATACACTCAGCTTTTCATGTGTGTTTGCATGTGTGTGCAGGGTCACATTCTAATTAGCACAGAGGGCAGACTGTAAATAAACATGTTGAGGAGCATATTGATGATCCACAGTTCATTACAAATAAGGCTGAGATCTCCTGATTGGTTTTATGCGAGCTTAAAGCTGACAAGAAGACAGGGGCTATAAACAGTTTTTTATTTTTTTAATTTGGTTTTATTTTTGTATACTGATAGTGATGAACAGAGATGCTGTTTAAATATGTCTTCTGGTCAGACTCTATAGTTTTTTTAATCAAGAGTGTTGTGTGTTTTGTTTTATCAATGTAGTTAAAATGGGAAAAAATAACCACTTAAAATACATTTTCTGTGTTTTAAGGATGTACAGTGTGAGGTGGAGATGGATCTGCTTTGCTGGGGAAGTGGAGAGCTCGGCCAGGTTGAACAGTCGGGGGGCGTCGGGCCAGAGGAGGCCGATTTGAGAGAGTTCACAGTGGCCAGGCTGGGCGGTGTGAAGGTGGTGGCGTGTGGATCCAGTCACTCTGTAGTGGTTACAGGTACACTTCCCAATCCATTTGTATATATTGTGTGTTGGGAAAATGTCTATTTGCGTGACATTTGTGATTCTTATGATTTAAAAAAGAAAACAAACTGACAAAAACAGGTTTTCTCATAATGTGAGTGAGAAAACTAAGCCACAAGGATGCATTCCAGTAAAATGGTTCGTACTAAGTTAATTGAATTACTTATTTTATCAACTTCAACAAATGAAGCTTTTTCAGCTTTTTCCTCTGACCATCATCAAGACCACTTAGCATAACTTCAGGGGTTTGGTACAGGGAATAAGACCTAAATATCATATTTTTATTGAATTAAAAATTGTTTTGAAACGAGAATCAAATTGCAACATTGTTATTGATCGTTGTCTTTAATTGCACACTGTGGATGTCTAAATAATATTCTCTCTGTCTTGTATTAATACGTCAGGTTTTAGCCCGGCTTTGCTAAGCATGATTTGTGTGCGTATTAGGTTGTGGTGTGAAAGTTTTATGAGGGAAATGCATGTACTTTGTCATTTCTCCAGTATACAGGGAACTTCATTTAGCAGATGGATTTACCCATTAATTTTTTTTTTTTCCTTTCCAGCTCACGCTGGTGTTCGCCATGCTTAAGTCTTTAGTGCATCCTCACACACACACACACAGAGTTGTGTTATGGTTTGCAATGCTGAGTGTGATGTGTTGTTTGGAAGTTGTTGGGACAAACTATGAAAACCATATTATCCAGTGAGGCTTTAAAGTGTTTACAGAGCAGTTAGAGAGGGATCTGATCAAAGGATGAGGAAGCAGCCGACAGAATTCACTTTGCGACAATCGGACATACTTTGCTGAATATTTGCTAGAAAACAGGTTTATCTGGTGGCACAGTAATAGGGTATTTTCTGTATAGGTTTTCAAACACACACTGAAGTGTCCTCCCTTCCCTGCCCATGAGGTAATACTGGCCTACTTATTTGCCAATTTGATAGAAACCCTGATGACAGGAAGAGAGGAGGCTCCTTTAGTACATTAGCTGGCAGTAGTCATAAATCAGTAGCCTAGATAAGTCTTATAGATCACCCCAACACAGGGATCCTATACCTCTACCATCATTACAGGGGAAAAAGGTGACATCTTTGATTGATTAAAATGGTGCAGGCTAGCTTAGGCTAAATCATGTTAAGTGATGTGACATTGCAGTTTCACATATCATATTTCTGTCAAGACAATGATGGTGGAAGGCATTGTCAAGGCATGATATCTGACAACAGCAGACATCTGGAGGGACCGCCGGAGATTTATGGGAAGGTTTTAGTGGTCTGAGGGAGATGAGAGAGAGTAAAAAGTGGTCCTTTTTTGTGCATTGTCACTTCCAGAGTGACTGTAAATTTTACTCCAGTGCTGTTGGGAATTGGAGACATTTACACATCCTGACAAATTGCCTGCTGTAAAAGTATTTATTGGTCTTGTCCTCCCTTTATTCTTGGCCAACTCACAAACACATACCCCCCGCTCACAGACACAGAAATATTTATCCACAGCAAATTTTATGTGACACACGTTTATGCGGCGTACCTGAGCTACAGCCTGAGACGTGTCATAATGGTGTCATGTTGAGAGTACCGGTCTTCTGTTAATGTTTTAATAGAGGAGGTCTTTAGTAGGTCATCATGGTTTTATATCAGCCACATTGTCTCAAATCACTGGCCGTTTGGCCCAGTCAGCTCCAAGAAGAGGTTGTTTATGGAAAATTAGCTCACAGTCGAAACTCATAAGATGCATGGAAGGATGGAAGGATACCAACACACACACACACACACACACACACACACACACACACGCTCTCACGCCAAGCTAAAACTGCTGTCTGAATACAGGCTGTCACCACAGTGACTATCACCAACTGTGATTGGCCGTAAACACACTAACCTTAGAGTGTGTTGTAGCGTGTGAACAGTGTATGTTCGGTACAAGTTGTGTATTTGTATTCAGATTACAAGTTGCACATTATTATAGAATGATCACTACTGTTTTTGATGATACATTTTGAAAGTGTGATTATGAGTTCACATTGATTATATGAAAAATATAGACTGTAAATTCTCATTGAAGTAGTTGTACACACATGTTGTTCTCACTTAAGATTTAATCCTCTCTGTTGACTGTCCATGTACAAGTATGGCTCCACGCTGTAGAAATGCCTTATAAATTGCTGCCACTGGGTGGCACTGTGAGACTGTCAAAAAGAGACTGTGGCTGAGGAGAGTAGGTTGGGGTAGGTGGGAGAAGGGAGGCTCACACTTTCCTCACACTCAGACAGAGCTATAATTTACTAATAGTGTGGGAGCCGCCATTGCTGTTATCTTTTAATAGATTTGTACGGGGGAAAGCAGGTGCCTGTTGTTAATGCGTCCAATTGCCCAAGTTGCCTACAGAATTTAGGGCATCCATCACTGTCGTCGGCGGTGACACCCTGTCGTTCTACTTCACGCGGCGGGCCGGCCGGCCTGGGTTGGTAACAGATGAGGCTTCTCTCTCCTCCAGACGCCCACAGTCACACAGAGACAACCACCATACGTGCTTGCACATGCATACACACAAAAAACACACAGCTATAGCACATTCTTAGAGGGCAAACTAAACTCATACCCCACAACAGGAAGTGCACATGTTTACAGTATATATGGACCTGGGTGGATGGGTTCAATTTTATATAAAAAAAAGACTTTGTGAAATAATCATTTTAATATAAACACAAGAAACAGAGCCAATGAAAATCAATGCAGTTTGTACAATGTTTTCTTCCTGCTTTAAAACTTAGCTCATTATTTTAAAGTGTTTGATCTTTCCTAATAGATCTTTTTCATGTATTTTTATGTCACTTTTTTGTTGTTGTCTTTTTATCTAGCTGTGTCCATGGCCATTTATTTTCATAGTGCCACTTCTTGTCACTGTGACTGTCAGTCATTGCCATACTAGGTCAAAAGTGTCGGGTGGCTTCTGGATGACCGGACTGAGCTGTATCCAGCCTGTAGACTTTATAAAAAGATGGACAACACACCTCCACTCGCTGCCACATCTGGTGCCAGAATACTGTGAATCGACAAGCTGCGCACTCGGACTTCAGCTGACCGTAAGAGCAGAGAGACCCGAGGAGCTGGGGTGGAAATGTTAACCAGTCAAAACCAGTTGCTAACAACCTTTTGGCAATAATTTAACAATGTGATTGAACAATTTCCCAGTAGTTCAGTAATGTTGGAAGTGATGAAGGAACTCAAAGACAGGGCACTCAAGCTAACTTTGGTTTAGCTGATTAAGTGCCAACACGTTATGCTGTAGTGAGCATTTGGCCAGTTGTCCTACTGTCCAAGGATTTATGTGTAAAGCCATCTGACTTTTATGATAAAGCATAATATTGTTGAAAATGTGATTTATGTTGAGAAAGTGAAGAAGTTGGTGGCTCCTGAAGACAACATGATTTTGAAAACATCATCCGTATAATGTTGGTAGTTCAGGGGCAGAGCTGTATGCACAGTGGAGACAACATGCGACCTGAGAGAGTGAAACTTAATGCAAAAGTTGATGCAAGAGGTGTTCAAATAAACTCAAAATGAAATCCATAAAATGACAGCCACACAAAGAAGCAGCAGGATGTCCACCATCCTCTCTGTCCATCCAGCCCCTGACAGAGTTTGAGGACTATACTAGTTTTTTATTTCAACATGACTTAATAATTCTATTTGTAATAATAAAAGTTTGTTGATAATTAAAATGATAGACCATCCATATAACTAAATCAGTTTCTCACACCTCTAATGCCACTTACTGCCTTTGTTTGACATTTGCATTTTGAATTTTCTTTCAACACATGCTGATTATAATTTTTTTAATGTTTAAATTTAGTGGATTTTGAAATAATTAAGAATGAAAGTGCAAAAAGTAGTATTAAAGTTACCTTACTAGGCTAATATCATGAGTTTTACAGCAGGTTAAAGTTAGCCAGCTAACATACCTGAGTTACAAAAATTATACAAAAGCAATGAAAATAGACCATTTGGAAAAATAGCATTACTAACGAACAGACTCCACGTTTCCATTTATTCATGTGAGTATTTTCTTAATATCTTATTTATTTATTTTACATACATCAGATAAATATCATGAGGGGGAAAAAACTGCATCATTATTTTTTGGAATTAATATTTAAGGCTTTTTGTGCAATAAACCCTGTTAGAGAAAGAAACTGCCATTAAAAAAATAATCTTGGTAAACTTTGCCCCCCGTTGCTTTGAATTCTTGACCTTGTAGCTGCACCCTTGAGCTTAGCCAGGGGCACCACGTTGCTCGCAGGTTTGCCCTCCGCCCTAGAAAACACTCCGTGCAGCTGTGTTTCTTTAGACCCAGGCTGAGAGTTGGAGGGTATACAGAGGTGCCTGCTAATACCTTGTTAGGGGCTGTTTCAGTTGCCGGGTCTCGGTGAGGTCACTGTCAGTACCGCTTTAGTTCGAGGCCCTTGATCTGCTGCTCGTTGGACGAAGCCAAGGACTCATGTGCTGGCCGTTGGTGACCTGTGATTTTTCTGCTGGAGGCCTTGGCTCTTGTGATGCCCGCGGACCGTTAGAAGTCGGACGTCTGAGGTCCCAATCTTTGATTCAGGATGTTAAAAGCAATGACTGGATGATAATAGTATATATAAACACTTTTTAAAAGCAGGTATTGTTTAGATTGTGTGTTTGACAGAGGGACAGATGGAGGACTTATTCTTTTTCTTTATTCCCCCTCCTTGTTTTTTCTCCACCTCTTTTTCCATATGAGTTATGAACCTCGGCCGGGCCTCGGTGTCAGGTGTTAAACAGCATATGAGGGCTGTGACCCAGCTTCCTAACCCTCTCTGCCTCTCTGACATCTTTCTTAACATAAAACAGAGCCCTCACTCCCACTGTAATTGTAACCATCATGTTACTTTTGTCCTGTTTTTTTCCAGCGCACGCTGTTGATAAGCATTGCACCAATTTTATGCATTCCTCAGATGCTCTCCTCATTTCTCACGTAGTTTCCTTCCTCAACCTCAAACAACTTCAAATTTCCTTTTTAGTAAAGTAATGACATCATGCACATGTTAGTGATAAAAAAAAAAAAAAAAACAGTCTGGACTTTTTAGAGTGCATAATATTATACAACCTGTCAGTAAAAGCGAGTATTGATACAGGCTCTATTCATTGAGTCATCATAAAAATCCTGGAAATCTCTGCAAACACGGAGAGACGCAGAGCTCTGTGTATTCAGTTTAATGGTATCTATTAAAATTGAGTACAGCAGACATAGTTTGCTCTGAATTATTTGATCCTGAAATCCAATAAGTTTTTGGAAATAATAAAATAATCTAAAGTAACAGAAGTGGACAATTGACCTGCCATTTACCCGAGTCCTTATTGGCATTCAGGGCACCGTTGTCTCCGAAGAATCAAAGGGATACAAAAAGTAAGAGAGAGAGGTATATACAGGCAGAGCGGGACAGATGGAGACAGGGAAAAAAAATCCTCAAGGTGCACACATGACCCTCCTTTCCTGCCTTAAGGATAGGCTTCTTCTGGAAATGTATAATTCACTTGGACTGTCAGGAAACTGTGTTGTTAATATGGAGACCTATTTTCTCATTTTCTTTTTCTTCCCCCTCTTTTCTTCCCCAGCCATCTGTGCCTGTAGGCAAATACACCTTTACCTATGTATTTTATTGTCTTGTTTAATGTTTGTCAAAGAGTGCAATACTCCGAATAATTCTCGGAAAGTATTGGCCATCCCCTGCATGACAACTCTAATATGTCTGCCTTGGACCGAGCACTGAGGGAAGCTTTGATAATAATTTGCCATTTAGCTGTGTTGATGTTTTTCTAGGATTTCCCAGTTGGCAAAGGTGAACGAGCCGAAAAAGGGGCGAAGAGGAGGAGGAGGAGGAGGAGGGGGGGGGGGAAATAACCCTCTCCTTGCCTTTCATCCTCCGTCTCGCTTACTGTTCCTCCTCTATTTCTTTCTATCTCCCGCCTTGATCCCTGGACTAATTTGGTTGAGCAGGTTAAGCGTTCAGTTTTGCACTCGGTTGCTTTTTAAGGTTAATCGTAGAACAGAAAGTGTTTTTGTTGCTGTAATATGGGTTTAAGTCTCTCGGTTGAAATATGTAGTTGACCGTCCTGCTGCTTCCACCTTTCTTTCTTTCTTTCTTTCTTTCTTTCTTTCTCATCCTCCTCTGCATCCGTACTACAAAAAAAAAAAAAAAAGGACAAACGTTATGCAGAACAAAAGATGAGGGAAAGTCTTGCCAATTAGCGGCTAATGAGACAAGCTTGTGAGGATATCCAAATCCTCAACGTGTTAACGTTTACAACCCCCTCCCCTCCCTTCCATCTCTCGACTCCCTCAACCTATGCCTCCCCCATCTGCCCTTGCACCCAGGCTTTTGTGAGGCGGTGAGGGCACCTCTGAGGCCCTCTGTGTGATTATTCACACATGGCTGTGGCCCTGGTGCTTTGAGCGCCGAGTGGGAGAGCAAGAAATGCCTCATGTATGGATAATGTAAAAATGCTCAACTGACACATGGCCAAGGCTCCCTTCTTCTTCTTCTTTTTCTTTTTTAATTTCACTTGTCCTTTTCAACCCCCCCCCCCCCCACACACCCACCCACACCAACACAACACTACCTCATCTTCTATAGATAGAGCCATAGATCCAATGAGGCACTCTGTCCCTCGCCACCCGTTCTCAATTTTACTTAATAAAGTAAAAGCCAGGAATTGGGGTGGGTGGGTTGTGGTTGGGACGCACGGTAAGGGAAACACATTTGATAAGTGAAAAATAATATGCCAAGAGAAAAACCAGCCATCCCAGTTGCCTTTGACATGCTTTTTAACAGAGATGTCTGTGTTGGAAGTGAAAATAAAATCTGCTTTTGTAATAGAGATCTTTGGACAGCCTTGAATGATTTGCCACTACTCCTTTTCCGGACTCATTTTCTCCCGAGTGTGTGTTGGGAGTGTGCTTGGAATCTCAGTGGGGGAAATCAAATGTGAGTTGGCCTGGAAGTGTTGCAGTAAACAGTGAGAAAAGCAAACACAGGCCAGATCAGGGAATATCATGCAGTGTAATGTTTGGACTAAAAAACCGAAATGTGTAATGGAACAGCACAAATTCCTCCGTCCAAAGGGACTTCTAATTGATTCTGTGCTTCATTACTGGTTTTCTCAGGGAGAAATGGACATCTCACTTTAGTATGAAAACAGAGCAACACGCATTTAAACGGACGCCACGGTGATTATTGCGATACACTTTTCACAACATTTGGCAGCAGATGATTGCTTTATTGCTTTAGTTTTTCTTAAATTGCATTATTTTTCCATGAAGGTAGCAGGGAGTAACAGTTTGAATGCAACCTTCACCTTGACTGAAACAATTAAATGAAAAGCAGAGAATTGAAAGAGAGAGGTTTGGGAGCACAAAATAATCCAGGGCTCCACTTGATATGTTATTTGTCAGGGGCAGTACATTTGTGCATGTTAACTAACTGTGCCACTGGACTTGGCCTGCTCGTAATAGGGTTCCAGCGCAAACATTTTCTCTCAGGGATTTCTATTATTAATTCTGTCTGAACACATCCATAAATGAATAATGAAATAAATAATGAAAACGTTATTACTTTTGGCAGCTGGGTCATTTCTCGTTTCCTGCTTTTTCCGCCGCTTGTTTCCTACTAATTAACTTTCCAAGGAGTTGTCCTCCTTTTCTTTTTTTTTTCTTTTTTTTTTCTTACAAAATAAATTTCATCAGCGTGGTGGGCCGTGGAAAGTGTGGGTCTTTTCACAAGACCCACACAAGACGACAACAACCAGAACAATGCACAGCGAGTCCTTCACTCACGTCTTGTCATTGTCAGAGTAAAATGAAATACATCACTTGAAGTAAGACGCACATGCAGCTGGTGGTTTTTCCAGCTTGCCACAACAGGTGGATTCAAATACAACATCGGTAACTTGAAATATGCAAAATAATGTGCACCTGACATGACTGACCAG
>OOFC01015851.1:0-12653 GCA_900323345.1 Pseudochromis fuscus | reverse complement strand
GGCCCGGTTCAGGCCCGGTTCAGGCGCTCTGTGGGCTCCCAGGCCAGTGTGCTATAGCTCTCAATCTGGCTCTGCTTCAGACAAGCCTCCCGCCGAGGTCAGCTGTGCCATCAGTGAAACACAGCAGCGAGGGGAGAAACTTGTTGAACAGCACACCTGTCCTCTCCACTGAGTGAGAACTATGTCCCCCACAGCACACCCATTGATAATGTGCAAGGCAGCGTTTGATGATTTGCTTTTCTTGTTTTAATATCTCTGTTTTACTCGTAGTTTTGGCGTCTCGGAGCAGACGAGATACAAGTTTTGAGAGAAGGGGGGATATAGCAGCACTCTAATAAAATGCCTGTCTCCATAGAGCAGACAGCTGAAGCCCTGGTTTGAGCTGGTCTTTGCTCCCCTGCTGGGTGTATTGATAAGCAGCACTGAACCCTGCGGTCAGTGTTTAATTGCATTATTTGGAGTCCTCTAGTCGCCCTCCTCTTTCCTCCTTGATGGAAGGGGAGAACAAGTGTTTACTGATATAGAGAAGTAAGGATCAAAACGATACGCTGAGGCAGGGAGAAGAGGCTAACGTTCGGGAGTGTGATATTTTATGGATAAGTGCGAGATTGAAACCCATTGTGTTGCTTAATCTTGTTGCTATTGCAGTCATATTATTGCACCAGCGGGAAGGTAGGGAGGACCAAAGCATAACAGGGGCCTCGGTTTCATTCAGATTTGACTTCACCAACCTCCCGGAGAATCTGTGGAAATCTATGACATCATTGTTCGAGGCAGCTTTTATCTTGTTGCGGCTTATCGTGCCCACCGCTCCAGACATTCACACGGCGCACACATACGCACGCCTACAGAGGAGACCTCCAGCAGAGTGGATTAAAACAGCCTGCACACTTTGACAGACCTCGGAGGGCCCCAGCGTCTGTTCTGAACTCTGATTGGGGACCTTGTTGCTCCTCGAGAAGGACCAGCACCAAAACATCGTCCAGGAAGGAGCTACATTCTTACAGTCAATCAAAACTAAATGCTCCACAGATAACAAATGTCTTCATTTTCTCCACACCCCATACGGATTTAAGCATCAGGGCATCTTCTCTCCCTGAGAATGTCGCCTGTGTCCCATTGATGAACAGTGGGTGATGGGGCAAGACTGACAAACACAAAAAAACGAGGGTTTGAACAACTTGCCATGCTTGAGCAATATTCTAAACCCTCTTTTTCCTTCCCCTCCGTACCCTTCCTCTCACATTGATGATGTGTTTTTTCTGTGGTGGCATCTCACAAAGTCGCTTTGTCCACCCATCATGCCCTCCCACGCCCTGGACCCTCACACAAATGTGAATCCACCCACACAACACTGGGGTCAGAGGGTACAGCGTTCATTCAAGTCCATCCAGCTGCACCCTCTTTCACCTGGTGCCCAATCAGGAGTGTTCACCTAAACAACGACTTGTAGGTGTAGTGATTAAACCATTAACTATGACTCTTACCCACAGACAACTTCCCAGCTCTGAGAAATACCTTTGGCGTTTGTGGCCTTCGCCACACCTGCTCAAATTGTGCGTTTGTGCGACGGCGTGGAAGACTTCCTCGTTATGGTGACCATTGTGCATGTGCTTCTTTTCAGAGGAGCTGGTGTGGAAAGCCGACTAACTGCGGCACAGAAAAGAGTGGCCATCACGTTCATTGTACAGTCTCCAACAACTTCACGGCGCGCTCGCACATTCACACTCGGGAGCTGCAGATGACATGAAGCATATCCCCACTTCCTCGCGCCCGACATTTCAAGGATATCAGGGCTAATTACATCATGATTATCTCCAGCCGCACGTGTTTGCATGTGTGTGTGTGTGTGCTCGGTACGGATCTGTGTGTGTGTGAGTGTGTGTCTGTCAAGTTTTAATGAGGCTCCTCAGACAGGGCTCATTGAACCTTTGGTCCAGCACTGAACGCTTCATCGTTCTGATGCGGGCCAGTGTGTGCCACCCCCAGGAGCCACACAGGGACAAACACTGTTTATCAGATGGCAGAAACAGATGTACTGCTTTTAGCCAGATCGCACACTGAAGACGCAAAACGATGAATTCCAAGTGGCGTGTACGTGCGGTTTTGTTTGTGCCCGTCCGACTGCGCGCCCCTGTCGATCCTGGATGCTGTGTACATGCGAGCAGCTTTGTACGTGTCTGTAATGTGTGTGTGAGCGAGACAGAGAGTGGAGGGGTCAGCGAGGAGTTCAGTGTGTCAGAGGTCTCGGAGCCCTGGCTCTTTGATTCCACTCCCTCGCGGCTCGGAGAATTTCCTCTCCAGTTTCCCAGTGCTGAGCCCACGCTGGGCAAGGAGAGCCGCGCCAGGAAAATTTATGTTGATGTCAGCAATGAAAACACCACCATCCCTCCACCACGTCTCACAATATTTGTCAAACAGCGGTCTGTCCATTCTTCCTCTCTCTGCCTTCGTTCTCTTCTTACTCACTGAATATTTCCATTCTCACTGATGTACGTTTCTGAAAACTTAAATCCATGTTGGCGAGGGGTTTCACACTTCACATGGGTTGTTGTCTCTGCAGGGACTTTGGTAACACAGCTCTCTATTGGTCTCCTCAGGGGCTGGGCAAGTTTGGGGGTGTCTTTAAAGGTGTAATCCACACATGCGTCCTTCCCTAAGGCCCTGTATATGGAAAGCTAAAACCAAATCACAAAAGAATTGCAAATACAGCATTATGTCCGCCACAGTTTCCGAGTTGGAATAAAGTTTTTATCATCACCTCAGCGGCCGTTCATCAAATAATAAACTATCGTAACTACTGGGGTGAATGTTGACAGGCAGGGAATCAGACTTTGGAGATCGGAGCTTTAATGTTTGTGTATTTGTAATCTGCAAGCGGCTGCAGGATCAATACATCAGGGTAGTAGCTTTATCTTTATTAGAGGAATTAACATGCTAAGCTCAGGAAGCTAAACATGCAAATAAACTGGATGTTTAGCAGTTTCCCAGTAGTACCAACATGCATCACTTTTTAATTTTCATTCCTGCAGAACTTAATGTTGAGAGCAGTATTTGAGTGCTGATTTAAAAAATAAATAAATAAATGCCACCTTGAAAAATCTAAAATATTAACAATAATAATAATAAAAATCTTCAAATTGCATTTACATGTGGCCATCACTTCCTGCTTTTAAATTTAGCTTAAATATTTGTAGCAAAAGAAGAGCATTGGTAAAATGAACTGGATTTTTTTTATATCACATTTTGATTTGCCACATTTGTGTAGCATAGCACCTGATCGTGTTTCCTTTACTGCGAGCATCATGAGACTACACAGACCATCAGGGTGTCCTTTATTACACTCTGAACATCATCTACGTCTTTTTTATCGTCTCTTGCTTTTACATAATATCGTTGAGTCGAGAGCTCATTTTCCTACCAGCTGCTGTATATGAATCCATACTGTTGGACGGTCGCTGCGTTTGAATGAACTTCCACGTGGATGAAATGCAGAAGATTATTATTGCATTTGTGCTGAATGGTTTTATTGCACCCAAGCTGGCGCGGCATTCATCACGCTGTGTCCCATAGATATTTATAGTGTGTTTGGTTGTGTCTGAGTGCATTTGTCTGAAGAGTAAGTGGCAAAATGTTTCAGCAGGTGATTTATGTTTAACTACGGATTTACAGTGTATGGCTTGTGTTACATAATATATTGCAGTACTTTATGTCCGTTGATGTGTTTTTTGATGAGGTGTTTCCCTGAGCTGTCCACCCGGTGCTCCTGCCCATGTGGAGACGAATTTGTTGACACCACACACACTAAAAATCTTCTGAATTGTGCATCAGGAATCAAGGTAAATCCTGTATCTTGCATGAACTGTCAGAGGTATAGCGCCCCTCACTAAACTGAGCAGTCTGGCAGTTCATGCATGAGCATACACGCACAAACGCATGGTTTCTCCGGTCAGTATGGGTTTTTAAAAGTCCCATCGCCTGAGGGTCAGTGATAACACTCAGCGCCGATTCTTATTGGCTGACGGCCTCTCGTGACACAGAAAAGACAAGCAACACATCTTTGAATTCTTGTGTGTGTGTGAATTTGATCGCATTAGCTGCAAAGCTGGATGAGATGTTTCTATGGGCTGATGTGGTTGACCTTTTAGGTGCTGGCTGGTTGCTTTATGGGGGGGAAAAAAAATATTTTTGGGAGTGCAGAGTCCTCCATCTTGGACAAAAGCAGCTCGGTGGGAAAGGAGAAGCAGGTGGAAATTAAGAAATGTGTGTGTTTTGGAGTAAAATGCACGGGATGGATTCGGTCCAGCAGGCCCCCGTTTGCTGCTTCATCTCATCTTCTTGGTCGCTCATAAAGACATGTACAACAACTCTTAGTCGTCGCTTACACTGGGCCAGATTTGGACCGGAGCCATGCCCTCAGGCAGCCCCAGTCCCTTGATTCGCAGCCCTGTCCCCCTGGCCCGCAACCCAGTCCCAGCCTCCCTCTGCTGGGAGGAAGGCGAAATGGCTTTAGCTGTTATCTGGAGCTAAATCACCAGATTGCCATCCCATCGCCTTTGCTGCTTCTGTATTGTTATTAGTATATTACTGATGGAATGCAGAAGTAGGTGGTATGCATATTTCACACACAAACGCTGACACAAATAGGCTCCAACCTTTTTCCATCAGTGACTGAATTTATGTCTTTCTCTGATGTATTTTGCATTGCTATATGCTTTGAATTTGAATCTCCTTCTGTGCATGTTTCCTATCCATAATTCATGTCATCAGCGATGTTAAATCTCTAATCTGCACTGTTTTCTTTTTTAATCTGGAGAGTAGCCACTGAAATGTCCTGTGTTCTCACACATTAGAATATTATTGCCTTTGCTTCATAAAAATGTAGTTGTTATTTCATCCGTCATTAAAGCATAAATACATCTCTTTGCGGGAAAGCGGCTGGTTGCCACTAGATGTAACCATGTGTGAAGATACAATTTATGAAAAGTCTCCTTGACAGTAGACATAACAAGCGGGCATTCTAGTCACGTCTTCCCTTCGCCTCCTGCATGGCATCTATCCATCATCTCATTGGTTGGCATGCCTGGCTCCTGCCATCATCACCATGGCAATGTGAGTGTCCTCCCAGTAGCCATCACCATGGCAATGGGAGTGTCCCCCAGCAACCATCCGCATGGGCCGAATGTAAGCCTCTTAACCAGGATCACCATGGCAATATGTGCCTGCCGAAACAACGGGCGTGGTACGTCTGCGGGTATGTGTCGAAAAGAGGAAAAAAATGATAACGGTGATATGAGCCATGTCATCAGGCATTGGTGATGGAATTTTTCTCCGTCCCGCTATCTCTCTCCATCATGCACTCTTCCTCTGTCATTGTAGTTCTCTGGCTAAGTTTTTCACATCTCACTGCATCGGCGTAGTGGGTGGGTGCCGCGATGTCGCCGCTGTCCTAAGTGGGGCCCGGCAGGAGGCTTAAATGGGACCGATAGAGCCTCAGTCCATCCTATCCCGCTGCTGAATACTCCGGGCCCCTCTGGGAGCTCACCGACCCTGTCTGCTTGGGACATCATCTAGTGTCAGTGTCCTGACGCACAATAGTGAAAGCTGACAAAACCACAGGGGGCGAATTTAGGAGGGGGGGGGTCTTGTGGAGAGAGAGGCATGCCTTTGCTCTCACAAGGACATGTGCATGACACACAGTGACACCCTCATAAACAAACACAGGCTCTCACATACACACATATTTATCCAGTGGACACACACTCATGTGCAAAATGTGCTGTTACACTTCTGTACAGACACACACACACACACACACACACACACAGAGTTAATTGTGCATATTCATGAGCATACATACAGGGTGTTCCGTTTCGCTAGGCTGACTTTTATTGTTTCCCTGGTGTGTACAGTATATGTGTGCACGCTGACGCACATGAGCATGTTTATATAAAAGTGTATGTGCATGTGTGAAATCGTGTCTCTGCATGTGTGAGCGTGTGTGTGTGTGTGTGTGCATTTAGCTAAAGAGTCTGGTGGGTACCAAGAAGCATAGCTTTAAGGTATGATATGTTAATAAAATGTGTCAAGATGTCTGGAACCCTTTCTCTCTTTATAAACAAACTTACAGCCTGAGCGCTGCTAATTAGCAAGCCCATCTGTTCAGTTTAGCAAAGTTGTTGAGATTTACCGGGGAAACTGTAAAAAGACAAGCTCACTTCAACACGGCAGATGACAAGTGTTAAAAATCCCAAATTCAATTCCCCAGCCTGCAGTCTCTTGTTGAGTGTCTTATTCAATTACTAAGTCTATTAATATATTTATTTATATATTTGAACATGAATGAAAAGAGCCTTTCATATTTATTTATTTCTCCTGATTTTAAAATGATCGCACTGGCACGCTCACACACCAGCAGGACTGCGGTGTTTGTTGAGACGCAGCATATGAATATACAGGGTAACATTCCCCAAACAGCATCATCCAAAGCTGTGGCAATTTGCTGGGAGAACATTAATTGCTGTGGCTGGGGCCCAGGTTTTGCATGCTAAGCACTCTGCAGCTAAGTCTAATATGTGTGTTTATGAGTGAGAGAGTTTGCTTGCTTATGTCCGTGTGTGTGTGTGTGTGTGTGTGGTGGTGTTGGGTAGAGGAGGGAGGAGGAGGAGGGTGGTGGTGGTGGTGGAGGGTGCACAGGGGGTCCATCTGCTCTCTTCTGCTCCTCTGCACTGATATAAGATTACGTTAATCTGGGTACTTGTCAGGACAGGTTAGTGAAAGCAGACGACTGGGTGGGACTCATGCTAAACAGGTTGGCTAGAAAACGGCTGTTTTTGCCCTCAGACTCGGCGATTTTGTCACAAGGCGGCGGAGGGGCGAGCACACAGTCCCGTAGCTGCCACAGCATTCAGAAAAAAACAACTTATATAGGCGAACCCTCAATTTATACAGCGGATACACCAAAGTATTTGCAATGCATTTAACCTTTTTTTCAGTGTCTTAATTGCTTCATTAATTATTCAATTAATGTGAGTGAAATAGCAGCTTCTCTCACTCCCTGTTCACCGGTGCCCATTAATCCCCTGTTTTTGTGTGTCCAAGTGTCAGACGCACCAGGGTCAGTCCTGTTGAAGTCAAGCCCTGGGTTTACGCTCCTGCCCTCCCTCGCATCACCTACGTTGTGTTTACCCCTCCTCCCCAAACATTTTATTCAATTAAATAGCCCTCCTAAATCCCGTCCTGCATCCTGTGCGCTTCTGATGTTGTTTTCTCTGAAAGCACTTTAAGGCCATAATGTTTTTGTAACTTGTTATGCTAATTAGAGTGGCCCTCTTGGACTGTGCAGCACAGAGAAGGATTTATTGCCCGTTTGCTTGGAGGGGAAGAAAAGAAAAAGAAGTTAGAGTAATTAATCCCGTTAACCAAGGATAATTGGGCAAAAAATAGCCCAGCCACTGGCACTGGCTGGGAGGAGTTGTAGTTAACCCTGTTTCCTGTGTTTTATTTCAAACTTAATGTTTCCTCTTGTTTAAACTTCCTCTCAGGATTCCTGCTAATCCGCTTGCCTGCGCCCCATTGGTGGATTGAGGCAGCGTTGGGGGCCAGAGAGAGGGGGTGCCTCATTTCAATCAAACATTACTCAGGATGTCCAACATGCACACAGTCAGGGTTTAGTTTGGTCAAGAGAAATTGATTAGATTTAAAAAGAAATACATATATTCTTGTAATTTACTGTCAAAATTGTAGATGTGTTTATGTATGTTTCTAAAATTAGTTTGATTCAACAACATAAAGCATCATTTTATGTATTTTTATTAACAATGTGGTTGCTGTTTTACTTTCTGCATCTGACTAAAATAACATTTTTTTCTCAGCACATGTTAAGAAATGCATGACAATTTTTAACACAATTAAATTAGCTTATTTTACAACCGTACTAACTGCGATTATGTTTGGTTTTCACCTCACTGTTTTGCATTAACATGTTTTTTTCCCCCGTTTTTTTTTATATAGGAACAAACATTTTCCAGCGTTTACAGTGGAATTCCCATGCACACAGCCTTTTATGATCAGCTGTAATAACAGGCAGCGCTAACTCGTTCCATACCCACAATCCTCTCCCTCAGGAGAAACACTCATCTGTTTTTGTCAGTACCATGCCGGGACTGTAACCGGAATAGGCAGATCCTAATTTCATCCACTTTCAAGGAATTTACAGGCTTAAACAAGACCTCCTTGAAGATGTATTTGTGTAAAAAAAAAAGGGAGAAACTATGGAGGAAAACTTCAAATCATCAAAATGATTTGGTCAGTGTATCAAAAGTCTGCCATGTTATTCAAACAGTGTGAGAAGATACGGATCTACATTCAAACACGACCTTTGATGTGATATTCTTTTCTTGAAATCTCATTTTATTGCAAATGAAGGATTATTATGTTCCTTTCTGCTTTGTGTGATTTCTTTCTTTCTTTTTTATTTCTTT
This sequence comes from Pseudochromis fuscus, assembly GCA_900323345.1. NCBI lineage: Eukaryota > Metazoa > Chordata > Actinopteri > Pseudochromidae > Pseudochromis > Pseudochromis fuscus. The sequence goes on along the minus strand of OOFC01015851.1, from coordinate 4,170 downwards.
GTTTCTTTTTTTTTATCTGTAAAAGCAGGAATGCCATTTAAATACGTCCCACTGACATGAAAGACGACAAACAATCCTGCCGCATTAATTTTGAGAATTCAGCATTTCCGGGCTGTTGTTTCTAATTGCTGTTTAGATTGTTTTCAAGTTCAGTTATTAGCCACATTAGGTCAGATTAAGGACAAGCATGCCGAGACAAAGCCAGGTAATTAAGAGAGGATATGGAAGCCCTGTCCACTTACGCTGGACTTCATTAATACTGCTAACTTAAATCAACCGTCACAATGCTAGCAGGAAGGCTATGTTTTTCTCAATGTGAACTTGTAGTCCTGCCTCCCAGACTTCACAATAGGCTGTTTAGCATCCACAGTATGGCTATTGTCACTGTCAGGCCATACAATGCGAGGCAAGGGCACGGCAGAGGAGAGGATGAGAAGTTAGTCAGAGGGAGAGCACTTGACGTCCCCTCTCGCAGGCAAAAAACCCCTCATTAATTACACCTTAAAGATAATTATTTTCTTGATTTGCTTGCTCTCTGTGGCCACATTTCCTATTGTGATGCCTGCGTTTCCTGCTCCCTTTGTTTACTTATTTATCTGTTTTGTGTTTACCCCTCCTCTTCCCCCTCCCCTCCCTGCTTGCACCATATGGTTGCAGATCAAATAATGTCAAACATTTTGCCCTTGCAAGTTTTTGCAATTTGCAGTTTCCAAATGTGAGACCTGTTGAAAGCAGGAGTGATAATGGACATGCTCTACCCCCCGTCGGTTTTGTCCCACCATATCTCCCTTCAATTAATGCTACAGCGGGAGTTTCATGTAATAACACTTGCACTTCTGAGCTGTCCGCATGAGAGAGGGAGAGGAGAGGGAGACAGGAGAACAGAGGAGGGAACAGAGGGAAGAGGCTGAGGCTGGGAAGGAAAAAAAAAAGAGGGAGAAACAATTAAAACTGGGCTGGGATGCCATGACTGGTCTGTGTTGTGTGTCCATGTGAATGTTGCATGTCAGCTAAATAGAGCAGAGAGGGAATGAGTGTGATGGGGGTTGGTGGAGAGCATGCTAAGCTTGTCTATCATTGTTGCTGAGCGCAATCAAACTTGTGCCAGCAGGACGGAGAATGCGTTGACAGCTGTAATTACCCATCGCCATAGTGATCACTTTTGGCCTGCCGTGGATGGCCGGCGGAGGCCCCTCCTCTCATCAGCCCTTAATCAGATTGGGCTGTCAGTTGTCAGGTAGACATGGGTGGGCTGGACGCTCTGTATGTGCCACTGTCTTGGGTCCCTAGGTGCTTTTAATTAGGTGTTTCCATCCAAACAGAAGATCCTTTAAGAGCATAAAAATACAGCATACATCTCACTATTGAGCTGTTAAAAAAGCATATCCACCTCAGTACAATCTAGGTCATTTATAGGAGAGATTACAGCTCACAGGATGTCTCTTTGTTGGTATCTATAGCATCTATTTGACTCCCTGTATTATAATAAACATTCATTGTCTTACCTTGGTTTATTTTCATCTATTTTATACACCAGCGGTCCCCAAGCTTTTTTGCACCACGGAATGGTTTAATGTCGGCATTATTTTCACGGACCAGCCTTCAAAGTGTGGGAGATGAATACAGCAAAAATAAAATAACATATACAAACGAATGTTAAGTTGTTTTTTTACCTCTTTGCAAAGTAGCTCTCAAAAAGACGTTTGTTTTTTTACTCATTTTCACTCGTTTGCGGACTTATTTTTTGGCTAACGTATCCAAAACATACATGAGACGACCGTATTGACGTGTCAAGCGGCACAGGCAAAAGTGAAGAGAATCCGGTCGATTTTTTCAAAATAAAATGCATTTCCGACTCTAATAATCAATACAACGGAAATTTTTATTCATTTTTTCTGTGCGGCCCGGTAACAACTGCCTCACAGACCGGATTGGGGATCACTGTTATACACAATCCTGCAGATTTTTTTTCCCTATGTGATGATGATGATTGCAATTCAAAGCAGCGTTTACAAATTACAATGTTTTTTGACGACTAACCGCACATGTCTTTTAATATGATGCTGGGGTAGCGGTCCATAATGGTGCAGAGCTTAAGGTAATGGAGAATGCCAGGTACAGTCTGATAATGTCAGTGTGATAATTAGTGCAGAGAGGCTTAAACCTGCAGCCCACGGGGAGACAGCCCCTGGAGTGGAGAGATGGCACGCAGCTGGATCATACTTAATTAAGTAATTGAATATCATTTTGCCAGTTAGCTGGAAATTAGCTGGAAATTAAAACATGGACAAACATGACACTCAATGGACATTATAAAATTAATTTGAGAGAAATCCACTTTTTTCCTCCCCAAAAGCTAATGGTCTGATGATAGGGGTTGATTTTATTCCATTGTGACTAATTAATGTTTTTCAATACTCGATGCTCATTTTTCATCTAAGCCACGCTGCAGATTTTCACCGGTTTTTGTGTGTTTCTGCTTTCATTCACACTTGTAGAGATTTTATTTATTTATTTATTTTTTTGGCTTCTCACAGCCCCACAAGTAATTTGTGTGAGTCTATGTGTGTGTGAGGGGTGGTGGTGGTGGTGGTGGTGGGGGGGTATACTGTAAATATGACTTTCATTTGTCCCATATGAGATAACCAGAGTGAGATTCTTGCTGTGAGGATGGGGATATGGCTTAAGAAGGTACAAAAATATCTCTGGATGTAATCAAAAAGGAGGTCAAGCTCATCCTGAGTGACACTGGGACCCAGATTAAGTGCCACTGGTTTGAGAGCACATGCTTTTAGCCTTTTCTATATTCATATATGTGATGCATTTGCAAAAAGTCAACAAACATAACTGTTATTGAAGCGTTTCATAATATAGTTCGATCTGTTTTCATGGAAATTCTATATTTATTTTGAATTTTTTGCAAATTTAAATGTAATTTCTATATATTTTGTGAAATTATGCTAAAAAAGATATAGTAATAATATTTAATTGTATCAAAATATATTTATAATCTATATATATTATAATCTAGCCACAGCAGTCCTGAAACCAGTGTGTGTTTTATTAAATTCAGTCACCATTTTTAGATCCCAGCAGTCTGCATTATTGTGCAACACGCTCACTGCACTGTACATTGGAGGAGAAGAGTTTTGAGCACTGTATATCACAGCAGATTTAGTCATCTTAATATAGGAACCAGCATGAGGCATCAGAAACCACAGGAGGAAGCCACTCACTACTATATCCTGTTTGTTGTGCTCCTGCCACCCCTGTTTCTCTCCATGCAGTAATAAACAAATAAAGTGGGAGAAATTAATCCCTCTGGAGCCATTGTGGGCATTTCACGTCACCCTCCCCGATGCTCCCCAGCTGCTTCTGTGTGCACGTGTGTGTGAGAGCACATAAATCTGGGGGAGTGTGTCAATGCAGTGGCCTGCGAGGGATACAAGGCCCATACAGAGACGGGAGGAGATGAAGATACGTGTGCATACAATACCATTATGAATATTGATAAAAATCAAACAGGGGAAAAAAGAAATCATGTGATGTATGGATGCAAACCTAGCATCTCTGCAACACTGCGCTCTTATGCACTTTACTCCTCGCTCATTAACAACACCAGTATCCGGTGCCGTCTCCAGTTTGCATGTATTAATTGATTAACAATTAAACCGCATGCCTAAACTATTGCTTCAGAGGAAAGCTGTCGAACCCTGTTGCGTCCACATTCTGCCTCCAGTTAATCACCTCGATGTGCAATTTAAATAAATCCAGATTACAAGTAAATAGAAATTCATCTCGATTGTGTTTCTATCAGTACAACAGAGCACAGAGACATTTCTTTCCTCCTCAGATCTTAACACACACCCACACATATGAGTTTTGTATGTGTGGGTCAGCGCAGCAAAGAGGCTTATGGCTTGTTGTTTCCTAATTAAGAATGTAAAAGGGGGATTAAGCTTCAAACGGTACAGTTTGTGTAGTTTTCTTCCTCCCCCAGCAGTCAAGATATGGGTTATCTCTAATGGTGGCATTAGCCCATTATCATTCTTTAATGTTGTGTTGCTGAGCACAATTGTGGCTCTTCCTGTCCTCCTCACTGTCTTTTTTTTTTAAACCCACCCTCTCCTGTCCCTAGTGGCCAAAGTAGCACAATACGTACCACTGGAG
>OOFC01015849.1:3446-20492 GCA_900323345.1 Pseudochromis fuscus | reverse complement strand
GTGGGGTTGTGTTTGCATGTGTGAGAGACTTAGTTTTTTGTCATATTGAAGTGCCTCCTACAGGGGGCAGACTCTGCTTTGCTTATTTAATGACACAGGTAAATGTGTGATTGAGTGCAATGAGGTTGAAGCCCGATATACAGACGGATGCAATCAAATTAATGCACGTGCAAAGTTTAAAAATGTTTTGCAATAAATAAAAATGAAGGAAATAAAATATAATACAAATGAAACAAATGTTTAAGAGGGAAACTAACAAAAGCTAAATATTACCCGAGTTGTGAAGGAGAAAATAAAATTGCCAGTTGCTTGTCGGGGGAGGCTGGAAAACATGAGCCTGAACAAAGATGTTCATGCTGCACTCACTGCATTACAGTGGTAACATGAAACTACAAATATATAGGGGATGCTAGAACATATATATAGAGGAGCTGAGATGGTGTGAAATGGCAGCAGGAGAGCAGACACAATACAGTAAGCGTGGGATGAGCTGTATTAAAATACACACTAACAGTGATGTGTGTGTACAGGTACCTTACCTTGTCTTGCCTCACTGATCAGGGGCCTGAGTTTCCTAATCAGGCCTGTTTGGTGCTTCAGCTCTGAATGGAGACGAGTGATCTCACAGCACAAAGCCCTGTACGTCTGCTGCATGCTCCTCTCCCTACACATGAACACAGTGTTTCATTTAAAGATTATGTAAAATGCATTTCTGCTTCTCTGTGTGAAACATGGGATCTCATGTGGTAAAATTACGAGCTGTCTGACACACAGCTTACTCCAAAAGGAAATTTTTTGAAGACAAATTACTCTGTCAATAAATTTTGACTTTCAGAAGCAAACAGCACTTTACAAATGAAACTGGTTAAAATGAACGTTATACATAAATCACAAAACCCTAATTAATTTACCAAACATACCTCAAGAGGCTTGTTAGTAGAGTGCATTCTTTGTACTATGGGATTTGCTTCACACATTTAACATCATCACTGACTGCGTTGGTGTTCAGCCTAATAACTTATCAGCATCGGCTTTTATTATTATAGCACATTTAAGCTACATTTTAAGACTTGCAGGAAAAAAAAACAAGAAGAAATTTTGCACTCAAATAATAATAGTAAAAATAAAATTTCAAATGTAATAAAATGTGGCTTATTTAATGGATCTATCCACACTCTGTGTAAATGTACATATCATACTAGATTTAAATACATATCTGTTTATAATGTTAATACTTAAAGAACATTGATTATCTACATTTGCTTTGTAACACTGGCCTCAAACAGTAACAAAAAAAAGAAAACCTGCTATAAAAATTACAAATGAACCCTAATAAATAAAATCCATCTGAAAAAAACATGTCTTCATTAAATGTGCAGACGATGGTAACTTCAACTACACTGAATTGAAAATTTAAAGTACTTTTAAACTAATTCTACTGAACACAGTGTTAAAAGATACAGCTGGCATCGACTGCGTGTAAAGTTGCTTTTGAGGTTGTCACAGACTGCATAACCATCTATGATGTGCAGATGTGTGAAGCTGCACCCTCCTCTAGTGGCCGAAAACGACAAGTACAATCCACGGTGAATCCACACTCAGGAGGAGAGAGCACACTGTGATAATGGCATCACATCTCAAGTGCCACAGCGAATATTAAGCTGCACACAGTGCTGCACCACAGTGGAAAAACATGGACTGGAAATGCATTTGTGTGACTGTGGTAAGTATTGCTGTCATGAGCTTTAAATAGAGGAGTAAATATAAAAATAAATGAATGACTTTATTTAACAAAGTCTGGCCAGTTGACCTTTGTGTTTTCTGTAGTCTCCTGCAAAAGATGCTGCTATCTGAGTCTCTGTAGTATATGTTGTTTATATGCTGATGGATGCTTTAAAATGTGTGTGTGTACCTTGCATTATACTTTGAATCACAGGTCTGGTCCAAGTCTGGTCCGTTAAGGCCATGGGGTTCCTCCTAAAACAGAGTTAAGTTATGCGAAATAGAGAGTGGAGCTGCTGTCTATTGGTTCCACTCAGTGTAAACCCAAACTCATCTTCCCATCCTTCAGCAGTTCATTTTTCTACATCTAAGAGTCATATCATGTTTACTTTGCCTTCTTCCACACTCCCAGCGCCACCCTGTCTCCCTCTGCCCCCCCTTCCTCTTTGTTATGCCACATCTCTCCAGTGCTGTTCTCTCAGCCTCCTCTCATCTCACCCTTTTCTTTTCTCTGTCCCCCTGTTTCCAATATATCCTCTCCTCTCCAGCTCTTTCATCCCTCCTCCACTTACCGTGCTCCTTTCCAGCAGCCGACTGTTCTCCAGTGTCACCCTCTCTAGCTCCTCCTGCAGTTTGTGGATCTTTAGCTCAGTGCTCACCCTGTCCACCTGCCAGTAGTCCTGAGGGCTGTTCAGACTCTTCATCACTGGGAACACACACAGAAAAACATTCAATTACATTTTTTTATCGACATTTTTGTCCTTAAAAATGATCTGTACAAAAGAAATTACAAGTTAAAGTATCACAAATCAGATACTATTACATACTGAATTATTTCTGTCAATGCTTGAATGTGTAAACAGTGGTGCATTCATTTTAACTAATTTGCATACAGGTTAAAGTACTGTACATAAGTGCTCAAGTAAATGCAATCAGTTACTTTGTAAACTAGATACTAGTGTCCTGGAAGTTTGGATTTGGTGAGCTCAGATGATGTAGATCTGTTGGCTTCATCAGGGTGTGATCTTCGGCATGCACTCTGGTTCGGGAGTGAGGTGCTGCTCCCAGTAAAGGAATTTAGGTTTGTTGGAAATTAATTGACATGTGAGAAATGCAACGTGAGGCTGACAGATCAATTGGAGCCGCATCAACAGTCATACAGGCTTTGTACTGTAACACTGAGGCGAGAAGAGACAAGACAAATATTTACCATTTAATATTCACCTATGACCATGAGGCTTTGTGTAGTGACTACAAGAAATTAGTTTCCTCTAGAAGGTGGTTATGCTCTCCGTTAGAGATACTGTAGGTAAAGGAATTTGGACATCCAGAGGTCCTGCTCCTTTATGCTGGAAGATGTTGGTTTAAGTGGAGAAAGCATCCGACCTGGTAGCGTCCTCATTTCTAGTAAGACAGAGGCTAAAACTCACTGGTGAGATTTTCTATCTGATCTGTTTTGGAAATGCCTCAGAGCCCTCCAGGAAGAGCTGGAAAACACTACCAGAGTGAGGGACGTCTGGGCTGTCTTAATAGTATTAGGAGTATTACGGTCTTTGCCTCGCAAACCTACTTATCATCCTATTTCAGTACATAAATCTATCATATCATCTGATTTTAGCAGGATGATTTTCTGTTGTCGTACCTCATACAAATTCAGGGTCTTTTCCAAATGTGCACACATACACACAAGTGCAGTGAATTCAAAGAGCACTGTGAGTAATGTTCAGCTGTTACACAGAGTAGTAGAAAGCAAGGCCTGTGTGCTCTACCTGTACCTTGGCTGGTCTCCATCTCTGTCCTCAGCTGAAGCAGCTCCAACTCTTTGGCCTGGAGCTGCTCCGTCAGCAACCTCTCACTCTCACTCTTCTCCTTTTTCTGAAGAAGAGAGAGAGAGAGAGAGGACAGTGAAGTGGACAGGATGGAAAAAAAGAAGTGAGTGTCAGTGTTCATACCAGTGCACCAAATACTTTCTCTCAGTCCAGAGAGAATTGATGCACATGTACTGTATTGTTTATCAAAGGCTCTTTTATTCTCCTTCAATATTTAAAAAAAGAAGTATTTTTTCCTGTTTGGAACATATTCAGTGTTTGTGCCTGGCTGGAGTGATAGTTTGTAGGAGATACAGATTCATCTGTTACATACCAGTTTGTTGAGCTCCATCTGCAGGTCCTCCTTCTCTATATAGATACCACGATAAGCACTGAAGGCCTTGTTTACGTAGTGGGGACCCTCTGTTGGAGGAGCATCTGGCCTGAAAAGCTACAGTGGGAGAAGAGAAGAGAAGAGAAGAGAAGAGAAGAGAAGAGAAGATCAATTTCATTTTACTTAAATGTCTGTGGAAGGAAGTTACTTTCCTTCCACCACATCCTATCTTGATGGGCCAAATGCTGTAGTGAATAAAACCTAAATTGATGACGATAAAAGACTTGTAGAGACGCTAGTACTGTCCACATGTTATGCAGCATTTTTACTTTAGCCTACCATCTGTATTAAAGCACTTACTGTTTAAATAGCCCTCTCTCTATATTTTTTAAAAATCCAATTTCAGAAGCCCTCTCTTCTACCGTGTAGTGCTCCAACACAATGTTTGGCAGTGCCATAGTTTTCCAGACCTCCTCTTTGTTTTAGACAGTGCAGATTTATTTCTCATTGTTTTACAGCTTTGACACTAGGCCAACAATATTAATGATGCTGGCATGCACACTCTCCCCACAGGCAAGTATTTTGCAGTATGGTGTTGAATTTGCTGACTTTTTCTAAACTTTCTCCAAGCATTTTGTATTTGTCCATGTTTCTGATGTCCTGCACAATGGGGGGGGGGAAAAAAATCTGTTTTCATTTATCTTTGTCCATAGCTCACCCTTACTGAACCTAACTCTCTGGCTGTTTAGCCAACAGAATAAGCAGCAGGATTTATTATTTACTTCATTCCCCTTAAGCTATTAGTTATTTTTTTCTTCAAGCATTATCTTTCCTTTCTTTCACCACACCCAACCTTTCCATTTACATCTATACCTTGTCCTCTAGCTGCTTAACTCTCTTCCTCAGCAAGGTATTCTCTCGCTCTGTGTCTCTCAGCCTCTTCTTGATGTCCTCATAGGCCGTGACCAGGGCGAAGTGGGACGCAACAGATTCGTCACCGGCACACACCGACACAGGACTCTCACCAGCAGCGGTGTAGGCTGTCTCATGTTTAAGGATGCAAATGTCATCATCCACTGCCAGGGGCTCCATGCCTGCACAGGCCTACTCTGTAGCAGATAGAAGACCTGGGGATTACATGAAGAGTTTCATTTTCAGTCATAACCCACATATTAGTCTTGAGCTGTAATCAAACACTCTCCCAGCACTATAACTTTGTTCTCTTCGTGACACAATTAACATCTGTAGGTGGCACTCTCTACTTTCTTCAATGCAAACCACTGTGTCTGGTGGGAAACTGGGCTACTGAAGCTGTATCTTGAAAACCAAACCTGTTTGCCTGTGACACAAAAAGAGCTGATAAAGCTGATTGCAAAGGCATGTATGAACACTAACACAAAACACTTCAGTCTTGGACAGTTTGTTCCACATTTTTTAGGATACAAGATGAGAGTAAATGTGGAAACACAAACACTGTCATTCAAAAAATACTGATGCAATGGTGTTATGAATAAAAGTCAGGTCAATAACAGAGATCTACGTTAAAGACGTTGTGTAGAGAAATCTGTACGGTTGAAATCTGGAAGTTAAAAAAAATTCTGTGCATTAAGGTTTGGGATTATGATTTTGAAATCATGGCTGCATGTTATACAAAAATAGGACATGAATTACTGTCAGTGCAATTCTACACTATTTGTTGGAAAGATACACTTTTTGAGCTGAATGCTGGGAAGTTGGTATAGAGAACTAACTTTCAGGAAGAACTGAATCAGTCCAACCACACAGACATACACTAAACCCCATATCTTGCAGATCTTTTTGTTTGGAGTAGCTGGGGAGCAGAGACAGTGCAGCTAAAGCTAGTTGATGATGTCAGCATGCAATGATGCAGCAAACACAGAGGAGCCAAGTTTTTAACACTGAAGGCCGAAGCTTTCAGAAAAATAACTTTTACCACAACAACTGAACAAGAGGGTACATCCACGCCATGGACGCAAACAAAGAAAAAACAAACCACACAAACGTAAAACCGCTGTCTTTATTGGACCACTCCTCGTACGAAATCGAAACCGACAACAAGTACTTAAAACGAAAGTCAACGTGAATCCAACATAAGACAAGAAGGGCGACGTCATCTTGTAAGACTTCCTTCTATACATTATAGGGCGAACCAGCAAACAGCTTAATCTGCAACGAAAAGACTTAGTTCTTCCAAAGAGGACGTGAAAAGCAGCCATAACCGAGATGTAAACAATCAATGAATCTCGTCTCTACACGATGCTAACGTTATGGTGCTAGCTTCCGTGAACACTGTTGACAACCGACAGAGAACACGGCTAGACACTGTCATACACATGCAACATAATAAAACACACAATCATTAGACAATGACCCAAAGAGAAACATAAAATATATCCCAGTAGCTACGGCGATCACAATGATCGATCTGTGGTAATGATAACAGCTAGCTAAGCCCAGCTAACGTCTTGTGGCTAGGTGAAGGAAAAGCAGTCGATTATTTTTCACTTCCGGCTTTCACCAACCGTGTAAGACGCTGTCCTCAATTAGGTGTCAAGTGGCCACGTATGATTATCATTTATTCTCGAGAAAAGAAGACCTGTTTCTGAGAGAAAAACAAAGGAGACGAGGCTGGACTCTCCGTGTACCGAGTCTGAACTGACAGGTGAGAAAACAAAAACTTCCGGGAGTCACTCGACTGCTTAAGTACTTTCAAAATAAAAGTGCAAAGTAAATTGACGCGTGTACGGTAGGAGTAGACTGGTTTGTTGCTATCAGATCCAAATCTTTGAGAAATGTTTTGTATGGGGAAATGAAGCCTGTTTTCACGAAGGTATCTATTCTTTCTTCACTTAAACGCCTTCTGTGCCTATTGCTCAGAATAATATGCTTTGAATCCATATCTTTTGTTGTTGTTAATAAAGAGGTAATACACACAAAAACACACAGGAAAGAAAAGAAAAAAGGACAATGAATAAATAAATAACTGATCTTCTCCTGTGTGCCACTTTCCTCATGGTGGTTCCAGAATTAACGTCGAGGGTTCATCACTTCAGAACACCTGTTAGTTTCATGTACCTTGGACCCCTCCCCGAGTTGAAGCAGTACAGCAAAGAGCAAGGAATAACTGGTAAGCACCAATAAAATTAAAAGAACATTATAGAAGAAAAAAAGATAACTACTTTTTCCGCTTTGAATTTAAGTACAGTTACATCGAGGAAAAGCTGCCTCTTAGTTCTTATAAATTATATTTAATTTCCAGTGACAATGGCCAAACATAACTCCTAAACTTATTTTGTAGTGACACTAGACTACCTGCAAATAAAGTACAATAAAACACAGCAAAACATGTACTGTTAAATACTTGCTGTCACAGCTAGAGAGCTTGGTGATATATTGATGCAGCTAGCTAACTGCACAAGCTAGCAGCATCAATATAGGGGCTAACTGCTAACTAGCATTGATTACCAAAACAAAAAATGTTTTTGTGTTGTATTTTAACAACTTTATATTACTTGTCGTTTTTTTGTCCTAATGGTCGTTATAAAGAATTGAAAAGTGGACAATAATAAGTTGACATGCTCTGATTAATCACAACTTTCATGATTTTCAGTGTTCAACATCAAATTTACTGCTATCAAAATGTGCATTTTGTTCTATTCACTGTCAGTTACATCCTAAATGTGACATATGAATAACTTTAAATAGCTGTGAAGAAGCTGCAAAGATCTGTATTATAATGTGTGAAGACGAAGCCGAGATCAGCCTCTCAAAGACTCATCAGTGTAAGTCCTCCACCAAAATATATCAGCAATAATGTGTTTCTACTCATTTCCTTGTGACTGTTTATTGTTTGGTGACTTCAGACTAATTATAGGCTCAAATAAAAATTCCAAACAATACTTTGTGTCTCCTCTATGTTTTTCACATCTTGTAAACCACATTTTTGTATCAGTCCACACCTTTTGGCACTCACATGTATATGTTATATACTGTATATCAAAATGTGGCTTAATGCTGACAAGTTGCTGCTGGGTTTCTGTATCTTTCAGTGTTGTCAGAGGCTCAGTTGCTTTTGAGAGACATGGAGGAGATGATCAAACAGTTTGCACTTGCAGGCCCCTCTAACCAGAGATGTCGCAGGATGGTGAGCTTATTGTCATGGAAGTGAACGCTACAAATAAACAAACCTCAAGACAGACAGACAACCCTTGCTGAACCACATGAGCATGAGGCAGACTACATATTATCTTTAACTTTATTCACTTTTTATTTTATTCAAATTTTGATCTTACTGCCTTCAGGAACTTTAGTTTGCTGCATGGCTCCTTGAGGTTTGTCATCATTCTTCATCTCATCTTTCTTTCTTCTTTCATAGTGATTGTGCAGCTCTTACATTATCAGTTGGTCGGAGAGGTGTGTCTCTTTAGTTCATTTCATTTAGTATTTTGTCTCACATAATAAAGCAGGTAGGATCATTGCATTTACTGTATAATGAGGTCAGAAGTGGTAAGGTCGCATGAGTTCTCTGCATATCCTAGCAACTCTGTTAATTTGCCCTCTTAGCTGCGATATGCAAACTGAATTGCATCAACATAAATTACAGTTGACAGAGAAGCCGTATAATTGTTTTGCCATTTAATTGTCCCTGTGCACTCAGGGCTCAGCCTCTCAGTATCCTTTACATGATCCTCCATCAAAGTGGTGTAAGGACAATCAGCTTTAAGCTCCTCCTGTCCTATTTCCTCAGGGGCCACTGTGAATAAAAACTTTTCTAAAAATCTTTGGACAGATTTAGAAAAATCATAAAGTAGCCTACATTAAATGCACATTCCTCTGATTTGGGAGCTGTTATTTCAGTCAGTAAATTTATAATGGCCTTGATAGCTGTGTTAATTTCATCTATGCTTGTTGCCACATTTCTTTGGATTGTGGCTGTAGCCCAGTTACATGCTGTTTCCAACATCAGTCCCATCTACAAAGGTAATGATTGGCTCAGTTGTTTCTCCAACCAGACAAACAGCAATTCATTGGAAGACTTTCAATCTCTCAACAAAATTTGAGATGTCAGTTTTAGATCTGGAGCCAGGCTAGCAAACACCGAACAAGCAGTGAAAGTCAGGAATCTCGATGAGTTCTTTTGCAATGACATACACACACCCACCCACATAAACCTGTACAGGTCAGTTGTTAACAATGATGGATGTGCAAATTTTCTTATTATTTTATGTTCTCTGGCACAGTGTGGTCTAATGTGCATGTTATTGCTGTTACTGCTGCAGATTCAGCCAGAGCGTCAGGCCAGCGTAGAGGAGGACGGAGAGGCGCTGATCATAGACGGCTTCTGGTTTGAGAGTGCGATGAGCATGGAGGAACTAAGCATGCCGAGCTGTTTACAGGCTGGTGCAGGACAACCTCAGGGGTCACACGTGACTGACGGTTGACTTAGTAGGTTCAATAGAAAAGGTCATAAAGATCATATGACTGACAGAGGTAACAGTGGAGGACAAAAAGCCAACAAATGTAATGATGATAGGTGTAAGACTGGAAGATGTATCTCTTTACAACAGAGAGAAGCAGGAGTATGAAGACATGTTAAATGAATGTTTGTTTCTAAACATTTCTGTATAATTCACTGCAGGTTGTTTTAAGAACATAGTTCAACAGTTTTGAATTGAACAGTTGTGTTTGCTATTTCAGAATATACAGTCGGCTTTGAGTGTTGTATTTATGATCCAGTTTTTCAGGAGGAAATATTGTTATAAAGTTATTATTCTATTGTTTAGGTTAATAAAGGTGTCTTTGCTTTATTTATTTCACTTCTGTTAGTCTTGCTCAACCCAGTGTAGTGCATTGTGCAGTGGCAGCAGAGCAGCATGAATGGAAGAATAACTGTGATATTTCATTGAGTCCCCTTTAACTATAGTGTTGGTCATGCACACTTTGAATGTCCTTCTGTATACAACACACTGTGCAGGACAGTTGAGGACGTGGCTTTCTCTTTGATTACACGGAGCTCTTAGACTACTCTGTGTCCTTCCAGTTTATTTCCTCGTGTAGATCATGTTGCTCCCTAAAAGCATCTTCACTGCTCTGACTACAACAAACTTTCATAGCACACTATGCTTTGTAGTGCTGTTAACTTTGGCTTGAAATCTTGCAAAAACATAACCTGAAGTCGAGCCTTTTAGTGTTCATAAAGTTTTACTGCATTGCAGGATGATTATGACACTACAGTCTTAAATTTATGTTGCGGTTTCTCAGTCAGCTGAGGGAATATTTCCCGGTAGATCAGATACAGCATTTACTGTCTTTACTTATGGGCTGAATTCGGTGGTAGATCAGGTATTCCACATAAATCTAATATGAATTAACTTTGTGACACCACTCCCTCTGTTAAATTTGAAACACTGCAACACAGATGTACTGTCTGTAATGGGGAAAAGGCTGTAAAGTGAATTACTTCTGCCCAGAAGGTGATGTTTTCACCTGCGTTAGTTTGTTAACAACATTACAGAAAAGCTATTGAACAGATCTTTTTTTTTTTTAGAGGGAGAGAGAGAGAGGGTATTACTCAAGGAACAAATGATTAAATTCTGGGCAATATCAGTGGATGAGGTCCTGTCCAATAAAACTCTACAGAAAATCCTTGTTTCTTCTAATAATGGAATGTTTTTTTAAAAGACAATGATGACTGAGAACCAGTAGGGGGCAGTAAAAGTCCTCACTGTATCTTTGAGGTAGAGAAGAAGGAGGGAGCAGTAGGTATAGACCTGGGGTCTCCAACAGGTAGCTCGCGAGCTAGTGGTAGCTCTCGAGCACGCAATAGTTGCAAAGTAGCTCGCCAAGCAAATCCAAAATGTAAATAAAAATAATAAAACAAAAGTGAACCTCTCAAGCATCTCAGTAAGGGAGGGATATAATAATGTGTTAAATATGTACCTGGCAAAAAATACAAATAATTAAGGAGAGTAGAGGTAGCTCGCGACTTGGTTTATTGTTTGAAAGTAGCTCTCATCCTAAAAAGGTTGGAGACCCCTGGTATAGACTGTACATAGACATGGATGAAGCAACTGGGTCTCAAAAATGAGTCCAAGTGCAAAAAAGTGTGATAGATGCTGGCTCCAAAAAACTCTCATAAATGGTCATTTTCAGTCATGAAATACTCAGTCAATCCATTTTTCCCACAGGTCATTTTGACGTCATTAGCTAAAGTCAGTTCTTCTTGTGTTATAGTGATCGGGTAAATAATCTAAAAAAAAAAAAAAACATAATTAAGTGTGGTTAGTTGGATTGTCTCATTGGAGACCAGACCTGAACACGAGTCTCATACACATTGCACAGTCTCCTGCCCAATTACCAAAGATGATGAAACCAAGGCGTAAAACTGAATGACTGCTGCCTCGTCATGTATTGCCGTGCGTAAAGTGGGAAAGTACTGTGGGCTGTTTGGTTTCTAAAATGAACAAACGAGACCTGCCAGTAGATTAACAAGTGTCAGCGCATCAATGTAACCAATTAACAAACTCCCAATTAGAATGTCAGATGAACGATTAAACCCAGAAGTTTACTGAGCATTAACATACTAAACAGACTGACATAATATATGCAAATAAAGTCATTATTATGCATGTGCTAGTTCAGTGCCCAAATTAAGTGCTTGTTTGGAGCACTCGGGATATGTTTGCAAGCGTGAGCTCTGTGACAACATATTACTGAAATAATGGTCACTTGAAAAATCTAATTAGTTTTACATTTGGCTGTAAGCTGTGGTAGTCACTGCAACGCAAAGACAACGTGAATCAAAATTAGTAACCATTCAAAACTGGAGAAAGAAATTCCCTCATGTTTGTAGGATTTATTAATGGATTGTTTGGACATGTAATATGCAGGAATACAGTCACAAGCACGCGGACACATCCATCCTGTAATCAGACTAAGTGTCAGAAAAAGTGGGAGAAAAACATTCAACAGATGTTGCATTAGTGATGACTGAAGTTTCAGCTTGACTGTTGATTGTCATGTTTGTGTCCTAAAGTGCTGCATGAATTATTTATATCTCAGCCCATGTAATTAGACGTTGGTGAGGACCAGGAAAACTCGAGCATTAATCAGTTGCTCTGTCCTTAATCATTTTTGACAATTCTTAGCTCTGTGAACCTCTTCAAACTGATCCCACTGCAGCTAAGCCAGCTCTTTACAACATCTTGTAACAGATTGTATTGCATGGTGTCTTTTTGTTCATGATTGCAGTTGTGGCTTGTTTGGGTGATCATCTCATGTCTGTTTTTGATATAAACATCTGCTGCCAATAAATCTGGACTGGATGGAGGCTTTAACCAACATCAGATGCCTGTTATGACCACTTCCTGCCAGAAGAGGATGCTGTTTCTTGTCATATTATTCATGTCCTCTGTTGCTTGTGCGTTCAGGTTATTACAGCAGATGACAATGAGACATTCAAAGGCATATGAAACCTATTCTATAAAGGTAATGTGGCTGAAGGTTGGACTTTTGCCGGTTGTCTTTTTACAGGCTTGTAAAACCTTGAGTTAGAACATTATGAAATTAGTGGAGAGTACAGATGGGCAGAATATACTCACCTTTGTCTCTTGGCAAAGTAGAACATATTCACCTATTATTAATCACCGGTGAGACATGTATGGATGGTGAGGTCACTGTATACCCTCTATGATCCCTTTCTCTGCAATATAACACCCCATCAAGTACCACTGCACTACTGCAGTTAAAGTTAAGATCAATGATGCCAGTGGTACAGTCATATATCACACTGCTGTCTCAGAGTTGTTTCACACTGCTGAACTAAACTGCACCAACACAAATTACACCTACAGTAGACATAACCCCACTATTTCTCTCTCTCTCTCTCTCTCTCTCTCTCTCTCTCTCTCTGTGTTTCAAATTACTGGGTGAAGTTTGACAGCTGTGGATTGGATGCAGTGAAGACTATCAGTTGAGTGTGAAGCTACACTGGGAGGAATAGTGTCATAAACTTTGCTTGGAGACAGGGACTGGGGATTATGACAGGGATAAACTTAAGGAGAAAATGGCTTGACCCAGCATTGTTATCACTCTTTGTTCCTTATGTGAGATGCTTCGCCTCAAAGCACTACTTGCATGTAAAGTTCAGGAGACCTGAGTGGTTTTGGCAACCCACTGGGTATTTATACTGCACTTCAAAACTGCACTCTACTGAGGGGTACTGCTTACTGATTCATTACAGACCCTGAAACTGTGCCATGTAATCAGGAGCTGGCCTTCTTTATACAGCACAGAGGTCAGCCATATCCAAGGACCCTCCCCCCGTATGTGTGTTGGTACAGTAGAGGGCATCCCTGTAGACCGAAAGAGCATCGCTGCAGCAGGGCATCCAAGGCCCTTCCTTTGTTTTTGCTGAGCCAATTAGAGTGAGATAGCATCTGCCGTGAAAGGAGAACAATGGCTCGTTCGCTGTGTGTGTTTGAGTCCTCGAGTATATGTGTGTATGAATAAAGTTTGTGTGGGTGTGCCTGTAGGCTAGTTAGGGATCGTGTGTATGTGTGTTTCTGTAGCTACAGTATATGCAGAGTATGTGCGTTGAATAGTAATAAGTGAGGCGTGGGGGGGGAGTATTGTATACAGCAGAGAAGAGGAAACAAGAAAATGACTGCCTCCAAAGTATGACAGACAGCATATGGCTTCATCTGCTGTGATTCAGTTAAGCCCCACATATACACACACACACACACATACAGCAAATCACCAGCGAGGCAAATATAAATTAGGAAGACTTCCTGCATTTATGAGTGAGGCACATACAATGCTTGTAATTAAAAAGTCACTGCTTTTGAGTGACAGTCTGGCTCATGCACAGTCAGTTTGTGTCCTCGCTTGAAATTCTGTGAAACTTTCTGACAGGAAGTGCGGCGATGATTTCACAGTTGGCCGTAGCGCTCCATCTATAAAAAAAAAAACAACCCTCAGAGGTCATTAACCCCTACCTGCTGCTGTCTGGAGTTGTGCGGAGTTTGATGACTCTTCTTTTCTAGCTAAGGAGGGAAAAGAGAGGTATGGTGATGATGATGGTGTATGTGTGTGTGTATGTGTGTGTTCAGCAGAGCTTGCTAGCACCCCTGTCTTGGCCAGCCGGTTCCACCATATGGCCACATTTATCATGTATCTCGCTATTCATTAAGACTGCCCTTGCTGGCTGCAGAGGCACTGCTGGGGGCCTCAACCTCACCTCTGAAACGCTGTGGACAATTGACTGCAGTCCACTGTCATTTTGAGTGTGAATGCTACAAAATTTTACCTGGTCAAACACCTTTAGCCAAAGCTTATTTTTCTTCCTAAGCTGACTCATTATACATCAGAGGAAAGTCATGATTAGAGTACAGTTCTAATTATATTATGGATAATTGAAAGAAAATAAGTTTATTTAACCCAAATATGTAGTATAGAGTAAAAACAAGAAGGCCAAATGTTTTACTGTGCTGTTTTTGTCTGTTGAATTTCCTAAAAATAGGATTTACATTAACTGCCCCATTGCTTGACCACCCACATTGGATGCAATGCTGCTTCTTCATTTTTGTAGATGCAATTTCTTGGTTTTATGTATCAAATATTATTGGCATGAATATATTTTATATGAATATGTACATCTACACCATAGACTGTATATAAAATGAACAAAGCTAACATGACATCACTTGTTGGTTTGTGGACTCGTAACTACATATTAGAGGTTCTTCTATCTTTCTTTAAAGCTCCAAATGTAATTGTTTGTGAATGCACGAAGCTTACGTGACGTCACTCGTTGGTTTGTGGACTCGCGTTTTGAAGCCAGGAGTTTGGTATTTGAACGTTGCCATGTTGGCTGATTGGAGCCAGAGGTGACAATATTTGGATATGAAGGGAGGAGTGAGGAGGCGGGTCTGACCCTTTAACCCGAGGTTACTGCCCAATGTGTATGAAACTCGACTTCAGCACCAGTCTAATTGGAGAACATACCTGTTGATCCAGCTAACCAGGCTCCTAAATATTTATCTTTTTGAAGCCTAATATCGACTTAATTATGATTTTATTCCCAGATGGACCAGATCACTTTAGCTAATGACATCAGATGGACTTGTGGAAAAAATGTATTTCATGATTGAAAATGATGATTTTTGAATTGAAGTCAGTTGGAGCCAGTGTCAAGTGACCATCCAGACTTTTTTTGCCCTTCAGTAGTTTTTTCCTAAATTAACCATAGCAGTGATCATTAATTAATTAGTAGTTTGATGTCCACACCCCACAGTGTGTCTGTATGTTCACAACACACACATTGTCTTTGACTTTTTATGCTAGTTTTGTTAGAAGCTGTTTTCAACATTTCTTGTTTAAAGAAAGAGGAGACATGAACATTTCCTTTTTGTCAATTTTATATGTCCTCTCATGCATTTGTTATTCGTATGTAGGTAACCTCAAAATAAAAACTTGTGTCTCTTTGTGAATGCTTACCAGACAAAACAGGTGGGAAGCTCAAACCTTGCACTGAGCGAATGTTTATTCACTGGGCATCCATCTGTTCACATTCAATAATTTTAAACTATCTCCTCAGAGCATTTTAGGGAAGAAGAAATGTTTTTTCGATGTGTGAAATAGTTCTCCATGGTGCAAAGTCCTGTCAATAGCATTTGGTATTATGTGCAGGTGAAGGGGTGTGCATATGTTTGTTAGATTTTGCATTACATAACAATGAATTATTTATTCATTTTTAGATATTTATTTTTTCCAACTTTACTTTTTTGCTCTTGTTAGAGGATAGCGCAGAGGCAGCGAGCAAGGGATGATGTGCGAAGCTGGAATTGAACCGGGGACGTTGGGATTTGCTCCTTCACCATTACACCCATGCTGGGGTGCCTACGACATTATCATTTTTATTGGAGTAGTCAAGCTACGAGCAGTGCAGTAAAATTTACCCTGATGGAGTCTAGACACAGCCTCCTGGTGAAGAATCGAAGAACATTAAGCTTAGCTGAAGATCTGGATGGATGTGAACTGGAGCGGGATTTGTGATGAGCTCATTGGATGGACCCATTAGACAGCTGGCTCTAATGAAAATTGGAAGTGTAGGGATGGAGGTGCATTCTGACACTGAATATCAGCATAGCAATTTAAACATTTTGACAACAACAGAGTGATTGGCTCACAAAAGTTGTGGCAAAACTTGATTGGTTGTCATACAATGAAAAAATAGAATACAGAGCAAGCACGAAAATTCATCTTCATCATAGAGTGCACATAGAAATGGACGAAACAACCCGTTCTCAAAAATAAAGCCAATGCTGTATGCAACAATATGCAATACTCCCCTTGGCCACTAGGTGCTGCCTGTAAAAAACTGTGGCTCCAATTGACTTCAACTGAGAAATTGTTGTTTTTAATCAGTCAGTAGTTTCTTCCACAAGTTACTCTGATGTCATTAGTTAAAGTCAATTCTTCTCATTAGTGAGCTGGTGGTCCATCTAAAAAAGTGATAATCCTAATTAATTATATGCATGTTCTCCCTATCCATGCATGTATGGGCTTTCTCTGGGAACTCTGGTTTCTTCTCACAGATCTCCTGCCTTCAGTATGTGAGTCCACAGACCAGTGGGTGACGTGACACTGGCTGAATCCCAAGTCACCCCTTCACCTTAGCCCTTAGCCCTACCCCTCCATTTTGCACGTTCACATAAAGCGCTAGGGGTATCCCGAATCTTGATTAGTCAAAGGGGGAGGTCCAAAGGGGTTGGGCTGTACGCTACAAATGCAGGGGTATGAGAAATTTCCCATGATTTTGTGTGAGTCACTGGCAACATGGCGGCAAATGCAGTGGTGGCGAAAGGAACACAAATAGCTTATAATAGTCATTCAATCATCAGTTTAATGCTGTTTATAGACTACTTGTTTATGACAAACATAGCAAAGAACATACAACAACGTATGTGTGTCTGTTCAGACAGCAGTCGTTTACATGCCTGCTATGCCTGGTGAATGCCTGGTGAATTGTTTGTTGTCGCTAATGTTGTCGCATCTGTATAGCGCCATCTACTATCATTGATTATGTAACAGATCTTGAAGGGTTGTCCCTTTTCATAGGAGGATATTTCAACTCCTAACCCTTGCGACTCAATTTCA
>OOFC01015847.1:0-18543 GCA_900323345.1 Pseudochromis fuscus | reverse complement strand
TTTGCAGATTAATTTTCTTTCTTTTAAATGAAATTAAACTTCTTTTTTCTTCTCTAAGAAAACATTTTTTCTCCAGAGACTAAATATTTGAACTTTGGTTTTTCATGAAGTCATTTTAAACTGTAAAGAAAGAAACTGTGTCACTGCAGCTTCACGGTGAGAACAACTTTAAAGTGTTTATGACTGTTTGTTTACAAAAATAAAGGTTTGTTTATAAATGGAAAAGTTCTGTTTACAAATATAAAAGTTCTGTTTACAAATCAAAAGATTTGTCGTCTAATTTAAAGGTTTATGTACAAATGTAAAATGTAAAAAGTTTTGTTCATAATGCAAAAGTTTGTTTACAACAAAAAACTCAGTTCACAAATTGAAATGTTTTGTTAACAGTGTAAAAATCTGTTTATGAATCAGTGTATATAATAAATGTAACCTTACACCTAGCTCCCTGACATCATTATTCTTCCAACAAGACAAAGTTGTTCTGATGTTCTGTTTCATCCTGTTACTGTCACTGGTTACAGATCCATGTTCTTAACAGCTCCACAGTTGAGTCTCCACAGTCTCATCACCACGTTCCTCCAACTTCTTCATGATCAATGTTCTTCTTTCACAAGAAAAAATGAGGCATCGCAGATCAGAAGTTAAAATGTTTACTCTCTTCGTGAATGTTGTGATGATCTTTTGTTGTGTTATTGTAAAGTTAAAATCAGCATTAGCATCTGATCCTAACATGAGCTGCTGTTTGTGTCAGTCCTTTAGAGGTCAGAGGTCACAGTTCAGCCGTATTCAGAACATTAGTCGTAGCTGTTATGCAAAAAGAGAAAAAGCTTTTATTATGAGATTTTTATTGTGGCAAGTCAACTGAAGGTAGCCCAGGTGACCTGCAGTTACCAGGATAAAAGATCTGGAAGTGCCTCTCTAACGGGTCATCTAGGCCCCACCCATACCGTTAGTCAGGACGCCTGGACTCTGCCCTTGGCTCCCCCCCATCTGCCCTGAGTAAACAGAGAGGAGGGGAGGGGCCCCTCCCTGAGTAAACTCACCAGTGAACTCTGACCCCACAGACCTGATCCACCACAGATCTGATCCACCATAGACCTGATACCTCATAGACCTGATCCACCAAAGATTATCTCAAAATAAAACATTTTGATTTGATTATTTCAGTCCTAATCCAAGCTGTGGATCGTGATGTATTTCCATCAAAAACAGGATATGTAGTTAGGACAAAATGATTGGAGAAGTCTAATTGGACCTTTGAACCCCAACCAAACACCATAGCTAGCTAGCTAACATTACTAGATAACATTAATACCATGTGCTAACTAATGATACTGTTCCAACAAACTGCTAATTACCGCTACATCTGCAGGATGATTAACAGGTGGATAGGGTGATACGATTGGTTGGAACTGTTCTGTTTTTGTTTTTTCAACCAGGAGGTAAATGTGATTGAGCTTTGATATAAAATAGAAACAAAGTGAACACTTGTCATGTTTTTCTCTGACATGGAAACCTCCTGTTTGCCTCCTGTTTGTGTAGAAAATATTTGTTTGTTTGTTGTTGTTTTTACTGACATTATGCTAAAGAAGAAGTTAAGTTTCTTTGCCTTCATGAACAGTTTGCAGTCGATTCTCCTAAATTTGTGAGAATAGCAAGCATCGAGCAGTGACAGCGCTGTTCGTCACTCCCCACTCGCCTCCAACATTTCAAACCACAAACTCAAACTAAAGAAAAGCTTTTCTCTGCCTGTTCGTGGGAACTCAGCAGCCTCTGATGTTACACAGCAACTGCTGACTCACGGTGTCCACCGCAGTGACCTGTCAGCCCCGAGGCATGCTGGGATACCTCGTAGGGCTTCCTCATTTCTGTGCAGAAAAGTCGCCTCGTCATGTCACTTCCTGTTCAGCAGCAGCAGAGAAACAGCAGGGTGGCCACTGAGGTCACCCTTGTGATGTCACCCAGGTGAGCAGTAAAGGGGAAGTCTGCTGATTTTAACCATCATAGCTTGAAAGGAGTGAGTGACCACTGGCACAACCCCCAGGACTACCCCTGGGACAATCACCGGGACAACCCGGGCAGCAGCAGGGCAGACATACCCGGGTTCCACTAGGTTCCTAGTACATTCCTATTCCTGGTTGGTTCTCATTTCTGGTTGGTCCAAGTAATTTTCTGATTGGATTTTATACCAAGTAGGTGCTTTTACAGGTCCTTGGTTGGTACCTGTTTGATTCCAGAAAGATTCCTGGTTAGTTGTGTACTGGTTCCAGGTTAGATCCTCGTCAGTTCTTGGTTAGTACCTGGTTAGTTCCAGGTTGGTTCCTGATTAATTCCTGGTTAGTTCCAGGTTGGTTCCTGGCTAGTTTGTGGTCGGTTCCAGGTTAGTCCCTGGTTAGTTCCTGATAAGTTCCAGGTTAGTGCCTGGTTGGTTCCTGGTTGGTTCCAGGCAGGGGTGAAAGTAGTTTTAAATTCTTGCTGGTACTATTACCAAAACCTTTATCTCTCTCTCTCATGTCATGCATTTTAAAATAGCAAACTCAAAATCCAAATAAATTAAAACATTTCAATATTTTACTGCAGGAATTAAAAACATTTGACAATATGGTAAACTTTTTCTTTTAATTGAAACACTGATAAACATCCAGAAAGCAAGTCTCTAAGAACAGATGAGGATGAGGTTAGCATTTCTTGATGTCTGTGGACCAGTTTTGGAAAACGTCCGAGTGCATTAAATCAAACACACCAATCCCCATAGCAACCGCTGCTTTGGAAATAGACGCCCATGCCCACTCACGAACGGCTGAGTGAAATCTCCAGTTGTTAGCTCATAAGCAGTTTCTATTTCTGAGATGTTCTGTATCACTACAATTGAACAAAATAACATGAAACACAACTGCTTACTCCTGGGATAGGCTCCAGCAGACCCCTGCGACCCAAGTGTGGAGAAGCAGGTACAGAAAATGACTGACTGACAACTGCTTACTCTCCTACTGATTTTAATTGGGACCATTTGCAATGAATGTAACGGCATTAACCGTGTGGTGCATGTTTGGAAGGTTGGGATCAGAGGAGACCACCGGGCTCTCTCTGTGGGGAGGTGGAGAGAAGCAGGACCATCAGGAAGAGAGGGAGATGCCCGCTCAAGGCTGCATCCAGCACGGACTACAACACAGCACTGACAGTTCAGGAACTATCTGGAATGAGTTAAAATAAGACAAAGTAGTTGTCACATCCCCGGCTGAAAGAAGGTCTGACACTCTTTTCACTGATGGTTCACAATCTCTTAATTGAAGGACCATAGCTCACAAATGGACTGGAATACACAGTGAGAGCTGAACAGAAACATAAAGCAAAACCAAACTCCTTCGAATTAAAATGAACTTTAAAAACTACAAACACACATGAAATCAAACCCCCCAACTCCCTCAAGTTAACTCCTCATTACGACATAGCATATATCTAGCACAAACGTCCTTTCTTAAACTCAGATAAAAACTATCAAATCAGAACAATAATGCAACATAATATATATAAATAAAACATTATGAAATATATTCTTGCAAACCTTGTGCCCATTTCTACAGAGCCCCTAAAGGGACATGAAGAAAAAAAACTTTTTGATGAAGAAAAAAAAAAAAAAAAAGTACTGGTGCGTGCCAGATAACTATCTTGTGCCCATGAAATAGCATTTCCAGTATACAGAAGAGGATGCATAATTTGTTCAAATCTTCAGTTCATGAATTAGCTTGAAAATTACTGAACACCACCAGCCACAGGTGTTATGCCACTTTAAGGTGGACCAGGAAATTCAGCCTCTTCTGTGTACCAGAAATGCAATCTCGTGTGCACCAGGTAACTATCTCATGCGCACGTGAAACTATGTGGTGCACACTGGATAGTTTTTTTTTCCCATCAATTTTTTTTTCATGTCCCATTAGAGACTCCATACATTTCAGCCTGGTGCAAACTTTTTCTTTGGTGCTGGAGACATTTTCCATGTAAACTATGATCCGTTTTCACTCATCACTGGAAATGACCCCCTTTCAAAATAAAAGCCTCCACCCTTACAGTGTAATTAAACGATAAAAACAAAAAATTGCAAGTCATGAAAACTGCAATAAGCATGTATAAGGTCATTTACAGTCATTTCACGACTGCATATTGTGAGCGGATCTATTTTCTGACCCAGTTACGGCCGTGACTGGTTCTGAACAAGGCCTTCACAGCAGGCAGCTGCTCTCCCATCTTCCTGGTACTGCGTATCGCCACTGAGTCTTTTAGTGGTACTCAGTATCGAACTGTACCGGCTTACTTTCACCCCTGGTTCCAGGTTAGTTCCTGGTTGGTTCCAAGTTAGTTTCTGCTTAGTTACTGGTTGGTTCCTCATCTGTCAAAATGCCTCAGCATGAAGCAGAAATGACTTATGTCATGTGATGAAGAAAGAGAAAGACAGTGAACAGTCCAGGACCCTGAAAACATTGTGTGATGTTCAGAGTACTTGGAAGTTGCTGAGTATTCTGGTAGTTTCTTCCTGTTCTCTGTGGGAGCTGCTGGGTGTTTTTCCCCCACTGGCCACCTGGCAGGACCCTCGCAGCAGTACTAATGAGGCGTGTGGAGAGCAGAACAAGAACCAGGCTGCTCGTAATGCTGTGAATTATTAACGCTGAATACGAACTCACAACAGCGGCAGTTATCAGATTCAGGTCCGAGCCGGAGCCGCACTCAAATACTCAACATTTATTCACCCGTTGAGCTCAGTTTGTCCTGGAAATCCTCCAAGATGCTCCACAGAGCAGCTACAGGCTGTTTATCCAGAGACATGGAGAAATCACAGCGAGCAGACATGAGGTCTTCAGGGACATAACAGGGACCTATCATACCGCTTTTCCACTGAGCTGGTTCCAGTGCTAGTTTGGAGCCATTGACTCACTCGGCACCAGTTCATTGTGTTTCCACTGCATAAGCACCAGCACCAGCACCAGGTACTAAAAACTGGTGCTTAGCCAGCACCAACTCTTTGCTGAGCCAGAGCTAAGCGCCGAGTACATCTGGGGCAGTGGGTGGGGTCATCATGACCAACGAGCAACAGTAGAAACACAGACCCACCATATTTAAAATGACAGCCAGCGAGTAGTGTAGCAGAAGCAACTAAATACAACTAAATATAGACACTAAATGAAAGCAGCAATGGTCTGAAGTGGAGACCCAATGTTTCCTGGCACTGTTGTCTTCTATCAAAGCCCAGGGAAATTAGTGGGAGTCTCTCAGACAAAGCCGGTCTTCGAGAGGATTCACCTGGTGGAAGGTGCAGCTGGATATGAGCGGAGTCTCAACCAGCTCCTCAATAAACTGAAAAATCTCAATAAAGACTTCAGGGACATGAAGAAGGAGCTGGGATGCAGTGGCAGTGGTCGGCCGAAAAAGACTGAAACAACATATGCAGTGACGTACTGAAATTTTACGGTGACCCAATGGCGAGACTTCAACTTGGCTGTTTGTGAGTGGAAAAGCAAACCAGTCCTCAGGAGGAACAACATTTGAACCAACTAAGCTCCAGCACTAGCACAGCACCAAACTAGCACCTGGTTATTCTTGGTGGAAAAGGGGTATCAGGGACATAACAGAGACCTATCAGTAAAACGTCTGTACTTCACTGCACGTCTGTAGTGTACTTCATAATTCCCCAACAACTGCTAGCTGGTATCACGTTAGCCGCTGTTAACAAACTATTGTTACCCTGTTTCTATCAGTCCATGCAAATTTTTTTTTTTTCTAGTTACAACATGATTGAGTTAACAAAGCAGTTTTGCATCGCTATGTGTGGTATTTATTCAGTTTTGGGAAATCACAATGTCGTCCTGGCTGCATATGACAGCCAAGCGCACCCTCGCTGTAATAATGCTTAAATGGAGGAGCTCATTGTGTGCATACAAGTGCTATTCCTGGTTTTGCAAGCCTACATTGAGATCCAGAGCCAAAACATCCAACTGTTAGTGGCTACCCTATTTTCACTCTTCGACCCTTCTACTATCGCTAACTGTTTCCAACTCCCCCAGCTCCTGGCGTAGTCTGCTTAGTCGGTGCTGAGCTCTGGCCCAGCAAGGAGTTGGTGCTGGCTAAGCACCAGTCTTAGCAGCTAGAGGCAGTGCTTAGGGCAGTGGAAAAACAATGAACTGGTGCTAAGTCAGGCACCAGCACGTAACTAGCACAGATTCTTGGTTGGTGGAAAAGGGGTATCAGGGACCTATCTGGGATCTATCAGGGACCTATCAGGGATCCATCAGGGACCTATCAGGAATCTATCAGGGACCGAACATGGACGGTTGTTTTTCATCATTAAAATCAAGTTTGAAGTTTTAGTCTTTAAATATTTTTACTGAAACTAAAATACATTTATTCAACATTTTAGGGAATTTCCTTAATTCTACAAGATATCTGTCAAGACTTTTCCAAATGTTAGAAAAAATATTCATATGTATTAATTAATTACCCGTTTTTAATTTTAAAATATTTTGGTGTATTTTATCAAATGTATGTATAAATGTATAAACAGTGTTGGGGT
The DNA here is from genome assembly GCA_900323345.1 of Pseudochromis fuscus. NCBI lineage: Eukaryota > Metazoa > Chordata > Actinopteri > Pseudochromidae > Pseudochromis > Pseudochromis fuscus. The sequence continues at coordinate 11,981 of OOFC01015847.1, read as the reverse complement.
AACGAGTTACAATGTAACAGATTACAGTAATGAAATTACTTTTTGGGTAACAAAGTAAGGTAATGCATTATATTTAAAATATCAGTGACAAAACTACTTTATTAGACGATAGGAATGTGCTTTCCTGAGTGTTTGTGTGTAAAGTTCTGATCTGTTTAAGTGGTGCATGCATGCGTGTTGCCTGTGTATATGCTTGCCTGGGCTTGTTGCCATAGAGATTGATTTGAGTGACGTACCTGCTCGTGCTAAGGATGGAGGGAGGGAAATATAGATGGAGATGGAGACAGGGGGTTTCAGCCAGTGGCGATATTCTCATTAATTTCAGTTCAATGTGAAACACACGCACTGTGAGCACAGCGGTGAGAGCCCCCTGGAGCAGCCCTACAACACGTCAGTGTAGTAGTGTTTGTAGTCAGAAACCCGGGTGTACGCAGCAAACACCACCAGGAAGAACTGGATGGTGTGTCACACCAGTCTCATCCACTTCACTTCACTGAGGTTTGGTTTCCGAGGGATTAGCCACGGCACGAGAGCGCCAACCCGACAGGGACCCTGCACCAGGCGTCCCACACACGTAATAAACATGATGCAGACAGGTTCACTGATGACACGGCTATGATGTTTGTCCACACAGTAAATTAAGAAATGGGAAAGTAAAGTAATAAGTAGTGAAGTTACTTTTCAAATGCAGTAACTAGTAAGTAATCTCATTACAATTTACAGAAGTAATGAGTAACTATTAACTAATTACCTTCTTGAGTAAGTACTGCAACACCGTGTAAAAACTAATTCCATGAAACTTTAGACTCTCTTACATGGTCTGGAAACATGGCTGATCGATAATGTGCTTCACATTCACTGATCAGACGTAAACGTCCAATCACAACTCTTCACGCTTGCGTCGCATGTTCTCAAGTGAAGTGGTCGGTGGCGGCGGCGGGATGAATTCCTGCGTCTCCACACTGATGGACAACCTCGTCCACACGTGTCTGCATTCGGTTGTAAATGTGGAATGTGGAGTTTTATTGGGAGACGCTGCAGATGTCGCAGTGTTTACACGTAGCTCCGTATCAACAACATGACGTCGCAGCGAGTGGAGAAACTCGCAGTGCCGCAGTAAACAGGAAGCAGCTTTAAGTGTCTCAGTTTTTCTCTCCCCACGTTCTGATTATTTTTATTGTTTAAAGAAACATTTTTCTGTGATTGCTGCTGATGTCATGACATGGAAAGTACAGGCAGAGCTACAGGAAACATCCTTCACACCACAGACTGAAAACAAAGATGGCTGACACAGGAACTACTTTGTGGTGTGAGACCACCGCTGCTAGGCAACGACAACATGGATGCCAAAAGAAAACTGGTTGGTCAGAGCACATTAAGAGCACAGAGCACAATATTAACGTTACTATCGTTGTTGATGCTAACAGTTTAGCTAGCTATGTGGGACGTTATGAATGAACAGTTGGAAATTATCAACTGAAAATATGGCTAACAGTTAAAATAGCAAGCTAACACTGGCTAAGAGTTGAAGCTGTCTGATAGCTAAAACTGATTAAAAATCTTAAATCATTAGCTATTTGGTTAACAGCTACAGCTCATGGTATCGCAAAAATAAATAATCATTGGGATTCCCCGTCTCCGAACAGAAATGGAGGAGGAGCTTATTGTCACCATCTGTCGTCATCCAGATCTTTATGACATGACGTTAACTCTGAAAACCAAGAAGGAGAGGAGCTGTTTATAGATAATGTTCAAGTGACGTCACAGATCATATGATTTTTGTTTTGGTAGCCATATTGGAAACGCAGACTGCATAACATGCATTTACTGTCTCGGTAACAGTGAAATCAGTGTTATGGATCTGGTCAAAAAAATGAGCAGAAATGGTTTTTCATGGTTGTGCATACAGATGCAAAAGCAAACAGAAAACAGGACGGGATTTTCACTTTCATCAGTTCCCAGCGAATTACACAGTGATCTAACAAGTGAGTGTCAGCCATGCAGAGAGCTGACTGGACCCTTTCAGTGTATTCCTGTCTTTGTCGTGAGCATTTCATATCAGGTAAGTTTAATATGATTTGTGTGGATGCAGCATAGTGATTATCAGCGACAGGCCTTCTGATTGTCATTGATCAGATAATGGATTCATGAAAATATGAATTTGTGCACTTCCATAAAAGTCCGGACCTTTATACATTTCAGAGACTGGCTCGTGTAAAGGGGTGAAGTGTTGATTAAATAGTTGAAAATGTCCATGTACCGTAAATCATGTTTCTGGTTATAATCAATGAAACTAGTGAATTTGTGGACATCGATGTTGTAAGGACCAGGGCCAATGCTGCTGATTTTATCCCAATATCTGCTTTGTGGATGTCAGTGAGCTGTATTGTATTGACTGAATATTTCAGGATTGAAAATTTCGATTTTTATAGTCAAAACAAATTGGTGCCATCAGTTTTGCATTTTTACACATTGGTCTAATTTTTGAGCCCCACTTGCTTCATCCATTTCTATAAAAAGTCTGTAGTTTGAATGCAGCTTTATATTTGCATATGGGGTGTTAGAAAATATCAGTACACCCAAATACACCAAACATCAGAATATTTCATAACGCGATACAGTATCAGTTTTTTGAAACACTGTCAATATTGTGTATTTTAAATTTCATCAGCTGTTTGCTTGGCGACAGTGGTTTCGTGTTTTATTTATGCCTCTGAGCGGCAGTCGGCAGCAGACTCAGTCATCTGACTTTCCCTGTCCTTCCACTGTTCTCCTCTCACTAGACAACAAGAGCTCACAATGCCTCAGGCTTTTAGGTGTGCCTGCCAGCTTAAGGAAGTCAGCAGTATTTGCAGATGTCTGAATTGCAGCAAATAAGACCTGCCCCCGCGGTATTCAAAGCTGAAGTATGGACTTATTTTTACTTTCAGGAAAAAGAAGGCTATACAGACATTTATAAGAGTTATGCCATTTGCAGGATGTGCCATGCCAAAGTCACTCATGGTCTGACATAATAGCGATGTAAAGCTAACGGTTAACGTGAAACGAGTGGATACCTCTCCACCGACTCTGAAACAAATTCACATGAAGTTGCCACGTCCTCAACTCATGCAACAAAATCAGATAATACTGCACTTTATGTGCAAGGACATTTTATAAGGATACAGAGAGAGTTCATAATTCCTTTGATCAGATTGCTCAAAAAAGTGTTTTTTTTTTATGTTGCAGGGACAATGTATTAACACTTCAGAATTTCATTTCAAGTTTACCTAATTCTTCCTGCACATGCTTTTGTTTTGTTTTGTTTTTTTTACTTAAACAGGCAGATGTTAATTCCTCTGTTCAGAATGAGATTGCACATTAAGAAGTATTAAGATGTAGGATACACAAATGCAGGTCTACCTGTTTTTGTTTTTCTTAAATTTATTTTCTTAACATTGATCGTATTCCACTGTATGCATTTTTATTTACTGAGGTAGATGTTATAGGAAGTGTTAATGCATAAAAATAAATTCCATTTGTTTGTGCATGTTTATGCATAATGACAAAATACATTTCATTTGTTAATGCATACAACATCGTGTGCTCTTTAGGGTATGAGTGTTAAACTATTTTGGAGGGGGGACGCAATATATTGCCTTGCTTATTGTATTGCAATATATTGTATTGCAATACTGCTGTAGCTGTTGTGCTTCTTCTGTTGTACATGACTTGGCTTCAAAAACAAGATTCTGTTCTGTCTGCTGCAGTTTGAATTTTCTTTTTCACATTTGCAGAAATTTGATTAAAATGTGCAAAACTTATATGTTTCTGCTGTTATTTTTTAGACAAGCTGCTCATGGTAAACAACCAGGGCTTTATATAGTGGACTGACTGGCGTCCTCAGTCCCTCCAACCTGAGAGAAAGTCTCAGAGAACAAACAGTACCAGCACCACCCGTCCTTTCAGCTCCAGTAAAGAGCTGCTCGGTCGACTCTGGAGTCAGAGAAAAGATCGGTTAATGTTTAACGCAGGGCAAATAGAAGAAGTGGATGGACAAATAGAGCAGATAGACGGATCAGGCCGTCGACACACTCTCCACACAACACGTCAATGAAATGAGAGCACTTTGAGATGGCAAACACTGGGAATCTGAAAATAACCACATGTTCTCCCGCACTTGGCCAAAAGTAAATGAGTGTATTTATTCAAGTAACATGAACTGACCTCGGTCTCCTTCAGCCTGAACTCATCCACACTCACAGGGTCCAGCAGAAACTTCCCTCACTAGCAAAAAGATCACAATCAATCCAAGCAGTATCATATGGACCTCAGAGGTGGACCTGGTCAACACAGAAACATCCTGAGGAGCTACACCAGCACAAAGCTAGTACTGCTAGCTAACCACCAAATTCCTATTTTTAGTTTTGTTAACTTTAGCTAACCATGTAATCCTTCATTTTAATCTGTTAACCTTTAAGCTGGGATAGGCTCCAGCAGACCCCTGCGACCCAAGTGTGGAAAAAGAAGGTATAGAAGATGACTGACTGGCATTACCTTTAGCTAACTAATTCCTTATGTTACACAACAATTACGTTTAGCTAACCACATTACCCATTGTTTAAGCTAACTTATCTTTAGCTGACCATGTAATACATTATTTTAGCTATGTAATTCCTTATTTCAGCCAATCATTACCTTTAGCTAACCACATAATCCATTATTCTATCTAACTGTTACCTTTAGCTAAACATCCATCATCTATACAACCTGGCAATGGACGAGAGACAGGGTTACATTTGGGACAGGTCATCAGTTTGTCGCCATGTCAACACTAACTTTAGCTAACTGTTACCTGGTGCTAACCCCTTTGTTTCTGTTACCTTATTCAACCCTGTAATTCATTACTTTAGCTGACATTTACCTTAAGCTAACTGTTTCATCCAGCTAGCTGTTAGCTAACTGTTACACTTACCTTGTAATTTATTACATTATTTTAACTAATTGTTAATTTTTGCCTATAACATTAAACTAAAAGCACATTCACATCTTATTAATTAATTAACAAGTAAGCACTCATTCAGAAAAACACTACAACAAAGATAATTTACAGTTTTTTTCAAATCAATCAATTTTCACATTTCCAAAAATAATTTCCACAGACAAAAATCTCAAACAAAGTGTATTTTGGGCTCCAGAGGCCTTCTAGATTAGGTGCATATCTTAAGGACATGCTTCGCTCATTCCTCATTGCTGGGCTGAGGGAGCACGGGAGAAACACATTTTGACACAAGAACAGCGAGGCTGAGATGAGCTGCCGCTCCATATGCATCAGTTTGACTATTGTTGGGCATAAATTGTGAACACTGGTTACACATGTTCATTGCTATAAGTTATCAAAACGTTCTATATAAGTCACTAGTATGTTATGTATACGTCCTACACATTATGATTACGCTATGTATCTGACCAATATTGAATAAACACATCAGTGGTTTAGTGTATGCTGCCATTTTGGATATATTTTGATACATTGGCGTACGCTGGCTAACATGTAATCAGCTTAAAATTAGCTTTTAGCTAACCATGAAATTCATTCAGTGTTTCTTTAAATCCAACTGTAATTCATGTAAATGTCAAATAATAATAATAATAATAATAATAATGATAGTGTGTTCTCCTGAGATTTGTGTCTTCTGTAGTGGATGTTCTGTGAAATTAAAAATACATTTTAAAAGTTGTTGTTTTTTTTTTGTTTTGTTTTTTGTTTTAAACCCACAGATAGGAAATCATACAGACAGAAAACAAAACAACTAGTACCACAGTTCTTCCCTCTGGGTCTCGGGAGGATTTAAAGTTCATGAACAAAAAAGTGGATTTACTATTTAAATCGAGGATCTGAGTGATTCGTCCAAACCTCAGCACATTAGGTTCTAAACATAGAACTTCTCAGCAGTAAACCTGAATCGAGCCTCGGCTCACCGGACCGTGTGAGAGGATTATTAACAGTGAAGTCCGGCCAGGAGGGCCTGGACCGAGCGAGGACTGAGGAACGCCGCCAGCACTGGATTCCAGCAGTGGAAATAAAGCAGAAAGAGAGCCGACAGGTTCCAGCTGCTAACGGGCTAATGTCTTCCATCCGCAGGAAAACACTCTGTGGCCAACAGCAGATCCTCGCCACGTCCAAAAACCCAATCAAAAGCCAGCCTATCTGTACGGACGCCGCCCGCCAAAACCACAGTGTGTTAAACGGAGTGTTAAACGGCGTGTTAAAGCCAGTCGGCTACCAACACCACACAGACAAACTTAAGGACTATAAATCTCCTCAGATAGCCATGGCGAGGACAGAAGATAAAAGAAAGGAGAGAGCGGCTTGTTAGCTCAACAGCTTGGAACTAGACGGTTTCCCTGATTGATTAGCCACTATTGATTAGCTTGTTAGCTAAGCCAATATCTGTGAAGTTGTTGGAAGTTGTATCTTTTTCATGCTTTCGTTAAAATAGGCTAACATTTCATTGCTGCCACTGTTTGTGCTAAGCTTGGATTAAATAATTGTATCATTTTGTTTACGTCTTTGATGAACGAGTGCGTTGTTGTCATGGTAATCAAGTTTTTTTTTTTAAGTTTTAGTCAAAGTTATGAAATGGGCTAACATAGCATTAGCTTTTAGGTCTTGATGTATTAGCTCTTTAAAAGCTTGGCTAGCAGTTTCTCTCTACTGCCAATGTTTGTGCTAACCTAGGCTAAACTTGTCCTGGACTGTGTCGTCAGCACTCACACATACAGTACATTTTTATATAAAGCTATGAGTCAGGTTAGCTTTTAAATCACTTTAGCTTAGCCTGCTGGCTCTGGTCTTTGTGCTAAGCTGTGCTACGCATGTGACAAACTTGTTTATTATTGTTTATATATGATCCTTCCCACAAGCTTAGCATCAGCTCCTATGTCATGTGGGTTGTTGGACATAGATGTTTTTCAGTTCTGACTGAACTACGCCAACAGTTTCCCCCTGCTGCTAGTGTTTGTGCTAAGCTAGGCTAATCACGGCCTGAACTGACATCTACTCTGAACCCCAGGGAAGGTTGGTGTTCTTTTTCAGAAGTGATGTGAGTCTTGTTTTATCTTTTACAGGTTTTTATCTTCATTGTGAACAATATGTACATTTTGACACAAAGATGCCACTAAACTTTGTTTCCCTTTGGTTTAGGATCAGCTTCTAGTTCTTGGCTCCTGTGTTGGTGATTAACTTGTAAGGTAACTGCTCATATAGCTGCAGAGTTGTTGGACGTTGGATGGTTTTCAGATTTGTCTGAGTTAAGCTAACAGTTTCCCCCTGCTGCTAGTGTTTGTGCTAAGCTAAGCCAATCACATCATGAACTGATGTCTACACCTACTCTGCACCCCAGTGAATGTTGATATTCCTTTTCAGTGAGTCTTGTTTCATCTTCAACAGGTTTGTGTTTCAGTGTGAACAGGTTGTACATTTTAGCCTTTAGCTTAGCATCAGCTTCTGGACCTGGAGTGGATCCATGGCGAGCTCTGGGATGATAGTGACCTTCTTTAGCATTAGCGTGGAGTCTTGTATAAACAGTTTCCGTGTGAGAAGTCATCTGAGTTCGACGTTGTTCAGGACGTGTTTTCCCCTCGCCGGGCGCCCTGGATCCACCCATCCACATTCCTGTAGGTTACATTATAAAGTTGGGATGATGCGTTCGCAGCGTGCATGTTTTCAGGTCCATATTTCATGTTGAATCAGTCGTATTTCAGTCCGTCAGCGATGCTGTCAGGAACATGTGGAAGTTATCAGCACTGCCGCCAGCTGTGTGTTTCTGCCGACCTGATCATCGCTGCTCGCCACTCCTCCACCACCGCGGGTTGTTTCTCTGGTTTCTACTTTCCCAGGCCGAACGCAAACCCTGGTCCATCTCACCTGCTTCTAATTCTGCTGCTTCCACGGATCAACTGTCATTTATTATGTTTGTTCTCTGTTGGCAGCAACAGGATCACATGGAGGAGCAGCTCAGGCTCGGGAGGCTCAGGTCACTGCAGCTGCAGAGAAACTCTCATCAGATCTGAGTGGAGTTCACCTCTGACTGACAGCAGCCGGCAGCAGGTTCATCCAGAAGCTTCGTTAGCAAGTCAATGCTAATGTTAGCCCTACAACCACAGACAGTACCCACCAGTAGCCAATGCTTACAGAGCAATAAGGTGCAATATCACCAATGGCCACTAGATGCTGGCTCAAGTTTGTTTGATTGACAGCTCTGGGGCCTTACCTATAAAGCTCACTGTGCACAAAACGAGCCCCGAACTTTGCGCAGCGGCTCCTCTGCGCCAAAGCTGGTACTTTCTACCGCAGGGAAAAAATGCGTTGGACTTTGCGGTCCTCACCGCAAACAAAATAGCTGCCGTACCCGGCCCTTACGATTCAGAAACACTACGTGGAGACAAAAAAGGAGAAGGAAACAATGAGGGGAGACACTTTGAGGAAGTCACGTTTAGTGGCTTTGGAATGTTTTCATCTCTACCTAACCTTCTACATCTTCTACAATAAATAAAAAATAAATAGTTCAAAGAGGAGCAATTAAACACATCACGTAATAAAAGCATGTACAATGTGTTTGTCTCTGCATTTACAAATACCTACTGTCACTTGTAATGACATAATAATTCTTTTCATGATACACACTTCAGGCTCTCCCCCTCACCAATGAGGTTTTGGATTTCTGTCTCGCTGAAGGGTCGCTTCTTCAGTTGTCCATGATGGATGTAACAGTGCTATGTGTCACACCCTCTAATATACCCAAATTTCATTCATGAGTTCATTTGCATACCCATATGTGGTGCCAAGGGGTAGAGTTGGGGCGGAATTGTGGGTGGGATAGACCACCGTCATGTTCTGCGCAGGATTGGGATCCATTCTTTGAAATTGCGTACAGCTGTGCTGCGGACAGTTTTTTAGCTCCCAATTTTTATTTTGCAGACAGAAGTTTGCATTGCGTTCCCACGCACGATTATTGTCAGATTTTCCTGCAGAGTTTTATAGGTAAGGCCCCTGGTCTCCAATGAAACCAACCCTGAACTCCAGTCTCATACACATTGGACAGTGTCCTTCAGGTTCAAGGGTCAGACCCTCCACCTCACTCATCCCTTCCTATCCAAATATGATCACTTCTGGCTCCAAACAACCAACATGGCCATGTTCAAATGCCAAACTCCTGGATTCAGAATGTGAGTCCACAAACCAATGGGTGATGTCATGTTGGCTTCACCCGGTTTGGATATCCAGTCTGCAGAAAACTGGCGATCCATCCAGGGTGTAACCCCAGCCTCCTGCGCAGTGTCAGCTGGGATAAGTTCTTAGACCTGGTTTTAGACTGGCTTTAGACCTGGTTTGGGGCTACATTTAGACTGGCCTTAGACCTGGTATTAGTGGTGTTTACATCCATGGTGTTTTCTATCCACTCTGTGGAGCTGACAATGTGAAGCTATGGTCACAGTTTCTGCCCTCTACTATTGATTCTCTCTCTCCTTCATCTTGTTGCATCTGATTGGCTGTTGCAGACTTTCACACAGTTTCCTCCCTTAGTTTTGTCTCTTAGGAAACGTGTGTGGCTCAGTCCAACTGTCCGTCCTTTGGGCGTCTGTGACCTCAGAGAGAGACGTGGTGAAACCTGCGGTCTGAGGACCCACTGAAGGTCAGCATGTAATCCTGCTGCAGTCCACCTGATCTCTGATATTTTCCTTCATTATCAGTATAAATATGTATAAAGGTTCATGTGGAGAATCCATGTTACTGCTTGTTCCTCTGAATTCAAGACGCATCAGTTAAAACATGAATTACAATCATACCACACGTCACCCTCAGACACACTGAGGAGAGACTCTTCTGAAATCTATTTTACATTTTAAAGTTTTTATATTTTTTTTATTTGTTTGTTGTCACAGATTCTTTTTTTTTTATTTTAACAAAAAAAGTTTAAATATGTTTTTATAAACCAACTGAAACCTCGGTTCTGTGTGTTCCAGGTCAATTTGTTCTGTGACAGAAATTCTTTGGGAGAATTCTGGACATTTCCACAGAAGCTCCGGAATAAATTTGTCCACAAACTGGATTTTATTGATGGAAAATGACTATATTTGTATGAGTGGATTATTTTCTGATATGTGACCTTTTTTATTTATATTTTATTTTTAGATTGGTGAGCGTTGCGAAGAACATCGATGTGGCTGCAGGCTTGACTCTGCAGGGTCAAGATTCTGACATAAACTAATGATTCACGGGAGTGTTTGAAAATAAAGGGCTCAAATGGCTCAGATATCATCTCTGGAAGTCAGAATACCTCCGTCATGGATTATTTCATGCAGGATACCATTTTAAATGAGTCCATTTGATATCAGAGCATCAAAAAATGTAGGTTTGAAGCTGCAGTCACGGCAACGTTCATCAAAACACTCAAAAAACTAAACAATAATACTGAAAAAACACTGTAATACATCAGTTTTTTTACAGGAATTAAAGAACCAAAGAGAAAAAGATCTGATAAAACAGCTTCTTTATTATAATACTTAAGATTTTTTGGTATTTAATATATATATATATATATTTATTCATATATATATATATATGTATATATGTATGTATTTATATATAGTTTTATTTTACAATTGTAAAGTTTGAAACAAACGTCAGGGTTTGTAAAAAACAACAACAACAACAACAACAACAACAACAAAGTGCGTTCTTCTTCCTCGCTGAACAGCCAGAGGTCAAAGGTCTTCTCGGAGGATCAGAAGGCACCGATGGTTGGTTGCATAGAAACCCTGTTCACATTCAGCTTTTACCAAAATCACAGGACATATTAGAAACAGGTTTTTATTCTGAGTTGGATCAGATCAGTACCCATCATGCATCAGCTGTGCTTCAGCAAATAGTGCAGATGAAGAGACATAGAGTGCCACTGCCTCGCTGGAGGCCCTGGGTCTCTGCAGAACTTCCAGCATGTTGCACAGGAGTTCTGCGGAGAACCCAGGTTCTCCTAAACAGGAGGCTGTGGCAAGTACCACAGGTTCACTTCCAGTCTTTGTGTTTTTACCACTTTGGCTTCAAATGATCAGAAAAACGTCATCATCAAGGAGTGGGCGTGTCTGTTCAGCTATTTTTTAAATTCTTTGCTTTAGAGAAAGTTTCAGGAGTCTGAATACAAACCTCCAGTTTTACATTGTCTATGTGACAGGGTGAAGAATAGTCTCAGCTCCTCATCAGAGACACAGGAGAAAATAAATCCATGCAGCACAATTATCATCATCATCATCATCAAACATACAGTTCAGTCCAGAAGCTTCTCAGAGCTCAGAGTTCATCAGGAGACCCAGTGGGTAAATGAAACACCCTGCAGGCGGGCGGTGCCTACCTGGTCATAGCTGCACTGAGATGTGAGTCGAGTCTTTGTGGTGAATAAGGCACTTAAAAAAAAAACAGCAGTTCTGCGCTGCTGCGTGGATCTGCGGGAGGAGGGGAACCAGCTTATATCAGCTCAGAAAGGCACAAAGATCACGCGTGACTGAGTAAGTCGTGGAGGATCAGTGAGATGACGGTGAAGTGTTTCACCTGCTTCCAGTAAGAAAAAAACAACAAAAAATCTGAAAAAACAAAGAAGTTCGTGTTTTTTCACGTTTGAGAATAAAATGTTTCTTCTTCTGAACTTTGGTTGAAACTTTCTCACGAATCCTGCAGCTTCAGTTCAGTTCAGTCTGTAAATCCAACGTGGACCAGTCCCCCAGTCCACCCCCAGTTCTCCTCCGGTCCGTGTCCCTCAGCTGCCCATCGGTTTGAACGAGCCGTCGGGCAGCTGTCTGAAGATGCCCCGTAATGTGTCCAGCTCCCGGGTCAGGTGCTCCACCCTCCGTCTCAGCCTCTCGTTGTCTGTGCTCAGCTCCACTACCTTCTGCTGCGTCTCCATGTTGCGCATCTTGGCCTTGTCCCTGCTCTTACGCACGGC
>OOFC01015845.1:48717-80982 GCA_900323345.1 Pseudochromis fuscus | reverse complement strand
CGATATAAACGCAAATTGGACTTAATTGGTCTAACTTTAGATGACTGTCCTTACAAACAGCCAAGAGGCACTTGGAGTAACGACCCAACTCAATGGCCAAAAATGGAGTACGGCGACCTGTACACCAATCTCATTGACACCCCAGGTAGATTTTTCATCAGTTATATTAAGTTTTAAGATGTGTTAAAATGTTTAAAATATAAGTTATTCAGATCTGCATACTCTATTCTAATCAGTACTCAGTATATAAGATTGATAACTAGCTGTAATGCTGACAAAGTGATAATAACAAGATTTATTTACGCTTTGTTTGATTTAATTTAATTTAATCCATTCAGAACTGTCCATTTCCACTCTTTTCACAGCATTTACCCACTTTGTCTGTCGTTCTGTGTCCGTGGGAAAAGTATGAAAGGAAAGCTTAGTCTCCATCATGTTGTGGTTGGAACATCCAACCGCGCAACAACTTTTTGGCAGGATTTTCTGCAAAGTTTATCTGCTTCTCACAGGCAAATACACGAGAAAATGGCCAAACGCGCGGTGCACTGTGGGTATCATCTGCAGTGCCCGGATGTTCGGAGTTGTCAATACTCCCGGTGTGCGCGTAGACGTCATTGCGGCTGTCCCGCGCGCATTTTGCCTTTATACTCAAGCGCAACCTACGTGCGCTGTTTTGAAAATGTCGCTGCAGTTTCCTTCGTCGGGGGTGTCGCTATACGGCTGGAATTGTCCAAGACACCAAACGGTGGAGTTTGTTCTGCATGTAAAAGCCAATTTCAGTAGTCATTTTTACTTTCCGGTACAAGGAAGCACGGCATCACAGCATGTGACTACAAACGGACCAATCAGGAGAGGTTATGTCTGCGACATCTTGCGTGACAGAGTCTGAAACACGTTTTATTTTGAAAAACGACCGGATTCTCTACAACTTAACTTTCGTCTGTGCCTCTTGACATATCAGTATGCTCGTCTCTGTCACGTGATCCGAGACGTTACCCCAAAAAATAAATCCACAAACTAGTGAAAACTAGTAAAAAACAAACGTCTTTGGAGAGCTTCTTTTGCAAGGGGAAACATTCGTTTTTATGCCAGTCGTGTAGGTTTATTGTTACTGTAATTATCTACCACACCTTGAAGGCCGGTCCGTGAAAATAATACCTGCCTTAATCCGGTCCACGGTGCAAAAAAAGGTTGGGGACCCCTGGTATAAACTACAAGCTTTCCTTTCCTCTGCAGACTCAGTGTTTTGCTCCAGTGTTCAGCTGTGCGTCAGTGGTGTGTACTGAGTTGTGCGTGCAGCTCTGTGAGTGGACTGAAAGGCTTTAGAATAATATGAGAGCAGAAGGACACAAAAACAGCCTCTTCCAGAAGCTGTAAAATGGCCCGGTGCAGATGACGCAGGCCTCTGTTGATGTTGTAAACTAGTCCGAAGCCTGTGTTAGCACCATAAAAAAATAGCAGGATAATGATGATGTATGTGTGGTAGTAACAGCTTTACAGTCAGTACAGTGCTTTGGGAAGAACGGTGCAGATGCTGCGCTGTGATAAACAGAAAAAGATTCAACTTTACTCATGTTATTTACCTCAGTTTATTCCCCTCCTCTAACTGTAAAAGTGTCAGTCAGGTAAGGAACTGTATATTTCAGCACCTCTCAATGTGACCCTTAACTTATGATTTCTCAGCATTATGTAACAAATGCTTGCACATCTAACCTCAAGCCAGATGGAGGCAGTTTATGACGTTGTTTGACATAAATTTAGAGCCTTTTCTGTACCATAAAGTATTTTTTTTTTTGTCAGCAGACCAAACAGTGTGAGATACAGTACAGTAACTATATGTGGTGTCAAAGTCCAAGCAAATTAAATGCAAAGTTAATGGAACTTCTTAACAAATCACCGTCTGCAATTTTCCTCTTCAAGCCTCAGTGCCATTTCAAATGACTTGCTGCATCTCATTTTGTGCAAATTATTTTTGCTCTGTGCTGAAAGATCTCAGTATGACTTCTTCATTGCATCTCTTTCCCTTGAACAGCTACAAAAAAAAAAAAAAAAGTTACAGCAATTAGAAGTTGGGCTGCCTTTCATGTTTTGTGATTTGTCAGCTTGGAAAATGCCTGGCCTGGAGAATTATTTTCCACTAAATTATATTAGTTAAAATTACATTACATACTGTAACAGATTTAACATTGGTTACTCAGAAGAGAGTGAAAAACATGCATTAGTGTACCCAGACAAGCAATTATTTTTTTAATGTGAAACAGTTGCTGTGGCGTTTTTTTTTTTTTTTTGCTGCCGCTTTTATTCAACGCTGCAAATAGCAACCTGAGTAAGAACATGAGTGAATGCTTCAAGCACAAGTACGCTGTCTGTTTGTGGCCTGTCTGCCCTGCTCTGGCTATCTCCTCTGCCCTGCTGTCCTGCAGAAATGCTCCAAGACTGTTCTCCCTGCTTGGTCCTTTTTTTTAGGAGAAGAAAGTATTTTTAAAAATGTCATTTCTAACATGTCTTCACCTTTGGCACCACGCGGAAATATTGGCTGCAACTTCGCCGGATAATTGTGTCTGCAGTCAGAAGCAGGTGGGGGTGGAGGGCTCTCTCTGAGCTGTTTTTGGCCTCCCAGACAGAGCTGTAAGCCAACACGCTCAGCTGTAATGGTCTTCGTGCTTGCCTGGCTGCCCTTGGCATTAGACGCAGACCTTTATTACCCTGCAGGAAGCCGGTTCATTATGGCCATGCTTCTCTCCTCGGCAAACTTTCTATTTCTTCCCCCCCCCTCACATATTACCAAAGATTATCAAAGAGAGTTCAAGGGCTGAACCATCCTCATGATGCAACATTTCACAAATGAGCCAGGACGCCAGTCAGGCACATCTCCCAGTGGAGGGAAAAATACTCACTTATACTCTCAGGGCTGAAGCAAATGAATTAAAAACATGTTGTTGTTTTTTTGTTGTACAAATGAAAATGACTCCGGTAAACACATCCTCACACAACGGGTTGTCGCCACAGATTAATTGGAACTTGGGAATGAAGTGTTGAAAAGATCAATGACACCAAATGACGTAATCTCTGTAACTACGGGTTACTGCCGCTGCCGTTATTCCTGTGTAACTATTTTTGTAAAAACATTAATAATCTCTGGTGTCTGTTGCTCAGTGAGTCATCGGAGGCGGTGTCACTGTTGAAGAATCACCGAGCAGGATTCAGAAGAGAGTGACTAAAGATAGATCGTTAGGAGGAACATCTCGCTAACAAGATAACAACTGATTTCCCTGACATTTTGAAGGGAATCAAAGGCCGCCTGGCAAGGAAAAGTAAGAATGTAGTACAATGCAGGGAAGTTTTACCACGCCAAAACTACGCCTAGATATGTATAGGTTTATATATAACTTTGTAAAATGAATCATGTTTGTGTAATATATGCAGTGATTTCATCTCATTAAAATTCTTGGCTAAAATAGAGAGAACACGTCATTTACAGGAAATAAACAAAAATGTGTGAAGTAAAATTTATTCATGCAGCAAAGGTTCCTGGAGATACTGCACATTTACCCACAGCACAAACGCAGCATTTATAAATATTTCTGACAGTTTTCTAAATATACTGCAGTGCTGTCCTACATGCCAACATTATTATTGGGGTGAGCATCTTTCCCCTGGAGCTCCATCTGATGTGCATGTAGATACGTCGACTTCAATACAATTCAGTAACACGTTTTTAAGAATGACTTGATGCAATTTATTGGAGCTAATAATAATAGTGGTTAAACAGATCTGAGCCAACACAGTGAACCCAGACTTGTTTTTTTCTCCTTTAATAAATCTACAGTAGCATTGCAGATCTCAGCAGTTGGTTGTATAGTTGTGATGTGATGCAATCTGATGGACTTTTCTACAGTTGCTTAAAGTAGTTCATTTTTTCTCATGAATCACCAAGGAAACCAAAGCACTGTTCTTATTTTATGGCATGGGAAAAATGTGTCATTTTGTCAATATTCAGTGTATAAATATTTATAGTAATTTCCCCACTGTGGGTGTAGCTGGACTATGGACTGTATGTAGACATGCACGACGCAAGTAGGGCTCAAAAGTTAAGGCAATGTGGAAAAGCAAAAACTGCAATACTCCCAACAGCCACTAGATGCTGACTATGACCTGAAATGTAACAATGACCCAAATTGTTGTAAAAAAATTTAATAAAGCCCAAAATGTACTAACTGGTCGATAATGTAACAAAAGTCCTGAGCCCGAAATGTAATCCAAAAAAATGTAACAAAACCCGAAACATAACAACTGGTCAATAATGTAACAAGATGCTGAGCCCAAAAAGTAAAAACTTTGCCCAAAATGTAACAACTTCTTACATTTTGAGTCCGTTTTTACATTTTGGGTTTTATTGAGTTTTTTCAATTACATTTCAGGCTCAGCACTTTTGTTAGATTATCGACCAGTTACTACATTTTATAACAATTCAGGACGTTATTACATTTTGTGTCGTTGTTACATATCAGGCTCGAACAACCCTCCAACTGCTCCAACTGACTTTCAATCCTGAAATCCTGAAATCCTGAAATACTCACATTGTTTCCACAAGTCATTCTGATGTCATTAGCTACAGTGAATTCTTCTTCTCATTGATCTGACAGGGATATTTAGGGGTGTGGTTAGTTTAATTGACAGGTTTGGTCTCCAATCACACCACTGCTGAAGTCAAGTCTCCTAAACCGCTTGCATTTTTAACATTTTAACCGATGATCAGTTTCTATCGGTTCATCTTTACACCGCTAATTATCAACCACTAATAAAATATTCTTCCACTTCTCAATGATGCAGTTGATTTCCCTTAATATTTCTTGGTCTGCTTACCACCAGTAAAGTGGTTTCAAAGGTAAATTTAACTAAAAATCCAAAGTTCAGCTGCAGTGTCTCTGGCTGCACTCATGCATTGTAAAGTAGATATTTGATAAATATTCAGCTAGCAGGGTATAGCTGATGTAATGATCAGAGAGAGCGGATCTCACACTTGCTTGTTGCTGTCTGTTCTCGCAGCCTCTGATTAAGACAGATAAGGAGCTGGAGGTCCTGCGCTAACAGGATTTCCCGTCAAGCCCACTAAACTGTAAAACCTTGTGAGGTTGGACAGACCCGCCACAGGGAGGGAAGAGCTCCTTATTCAAACTCATCACATTTTTCAAAAAAAACATGATCTGAGCATTTTGGAGACGCGAGGTCGGCATCCTCTGCGGCACTGTGTTTAGGCTGTTAGAGATCGGTGCTGCAAACGCAGGAAATAGATTGGAAGTGCCTGCAGCAATACAAACAGACTTGTCAACTGTTAAATGTCTTATTTGAACTGTGTGTGCAAGGCAATATGGGTAACTTGGCTAACGTCGACTTATCAAGGAAATGTTAGGTGAATGTATGTGATAAGGCTTCAAATTTGTATTCTTAGATTCACTCACTTCACTGAGCAGCAGCTGAGATTAAGGCCGGCTGGATCTTCTTCTCGGCTTTTGTCAAACATACAGCACTCCCTGGGAAAATACTCATTGTATCTGAGGGTGGGTACATTTAATGCCATCTCTCCCTGATCATCAGGATTGCTTGTCACAGCAAAAACTGTCACTTGAACCTCGCATGTTGTTGCTGATCATCAGGAGCAGTGAGTACTGTTGTGCAAATAGTTTGATCAGCTCCACCCACCCACCTGCACACATGGAGCTGTGATTAAAGCCACTGTGGTTCTCTTTTAGTGTAATGCTTTGGATAAGAAGAAGCTAACACATGAATACGTAACTGTATTAGTAACAGAACCATCAAGAACATCAGGTGGCCCCAATGAAGTGCTGAGAGCCCCGAGCATCTTGGTTGGCTGCGCAATGCTGCCCCCGCTGGCTCGGCCATGTCCTCCACCTTCCTCCTGACTATCCAACAAGAGCCATCTTTAAGTTTGACCCAAGGGTCGCAGGCTGGAGACGACCACGAGGCAAGCCCTGCACTCGATGGTTCGACATCATTGCGGGCAACCTCCAACAACAAGGAGTTAATGTGGAGGATGCAGAACTGCTGGCACAAGACCACCAGCGCTGGTTCATCTGGTCGGCTCAATGCACAGGGACGGGACGGGATGGGATGGAGAGACTGAACACAACAATTACAGATGTTCACTGCAACTCAGAGACTGTATAAGAGATGGACGAAGCAAACATGACATCACCTGTCAGAAGTTTGCATGTGAACGTCGCCATGTTGGTTTTTTGGAACCGGAAGCGACCATATTTGGATACGCAGAGGACACTGTCCAATGTCCAGTCAATCAAGCTAACCACGCCCATCAGTATTCCTCTTGTTGAAGCCTATTATCTACTTAACGATGATCACTAATAAGAAGAGTTGACATTAGCTGATGACATCAGAATGTGAAAAGAAAAGAAATAATTGAGTATTTCATGGTTGAAAATTAGGATTTTTGTATTGAAGCCAATTAGGGACAGAGTTTCGTGTAGCCAGCATCTAGTGGCCATCGCTGGTATTTTGCACCTCTGCACTGGCCTCACGTTTAAAACCGAGCTGCTTCTTCCACCGTCTATGCTACACTTGTATTCATTTGCTTTGCAGCTTCTTCTTGCCACCATCTAGGCCTTTGTTTTTTTACAGCAAACATTTTGGCAGAGCAACAAAAGCACAGGTGTATTGGATAACATTTAAAAAAAAAAAACAGCATCTCATGCAGGTGAGCTCTTTCCTGCCTCCTGGTATCAAGCAGGCTGGCTCACTGGCAGCGCTCACAGGGACACTTGATGAAACTGAGCCATTGTTAATTAAATTTGTTTCACTTGTGTTTTTCTTGCTATGACAAATAAATCGTTTCAGCTGCTAACTGAAAGGTTGGGGGTTCAAGTCCACCCAGGGATGGGGACCTACACACTTAAAACACTGTTTTATTTATATGTACTGGTGTATGCATGGTATTCACATCTAGTATAATAACTAGTATTGTATTTTTATCCATCTAAAAGTGACTATATTTAGGCACGAGGAGCAGCGAGGGGGTGGGTCTAAGGGAGCAGAGAACAGGCCTGTCAATCAAATAGACATCCTCCCAAATACTCCTCTCTATGAGGCATACTTACTGTCTACATAATTAATTGAAGTTATTTTCAGATGGACCACCAGGACACTGATAAGAAGAAGTGAATTTAATAAGAATAAGAAAGACTTGTGGAAAAAAGTGACTGACTGGGTTTAGCGCTTTTTGGCCTTGTCCGTCTTTTATAACATTTATGCTCAGAAACATCTGTAATTTGATTTTAAATCAAAGCGTCCAGTAATATAACAATTGATCTCAATGACAATAATGTAAAGAAAAGGTGCAATTTCATTTGATATCATTATCAGACTAAAGATGAGGTAAGTAATGAGGTGGAATGAAAGTTTGTATTTTTTGGGGCAAGCTATGCAAAGGCAGAATACAGTAATTTCCAAATAAGGGTAAAATGTCAAACCAAACAACTGAACCAGTGTTGGGTAACGTTACTTTTAAAAGTAGCTCGTTAAGTTACTATGTTACCAGTCTGAAAATCTAACTAATGACGTTACTGCGTTTCTTTATTTTGGGAGTAGCGCGTTAGAGTACTTATATGTTACCAATAATTATAATGTATACCGGTTTATACCATGGTCAGTGAGAATTCCAATGTCAGCTGGCGTGCCTTACATTGGTCTAATGCACGCTGTGTGCGTCACCATAGCAACACGCAACACGCACATGTAGTAAGTTTACAGCAATTATTCATTACTTCTTTTAAAGTTTACAGTTTGTGGGACCAAGGTATAAGCGGATTAAACAACTCGGAACCGTGCGGCAGACCGTTCTAAGGCACATATGAGAGTATTTCCACGCTGTAAATGCGCTCGCGCTCGCTGACAGCTCCGCCATGTTGGTAAAGTTCTAGAACACACACTGCACATGCTCACATGTGTCTTTCTCCGCTGCGGCACTTCAGTGTCACTGACCTCAGGGGAAACCAATCCGGGAAGAAGAGTCAAGTTCCCACATTAATGCATTACTGGTTAGAAAAAATAACTAGTACTAGATTACAGGGAACTACGAGACTAACGCGTTACGTTACTCATTAGTCCAAAATAGTAATTTGAGTACTCTAACGCTTTGCTAACTAACACGTTACCCCCAACACTGATACATAGTATAAGAAAAAATAACCTAATAGTTATAAAATTGCCACATATCCAGTGATCTGCCTGGAACCAGCTGGACAACAAGACAACCTTAAAGTCATTTTTCTCATTAGGTAACATTACTGCCTGTCTCTCTTGTACTCCAGTACAGTCTATGGATTTTTCCTGCAAGATGTTATTGCCCATTGTTGATTGTAAAGACAAGACTATTTCAACAAAGTCAAAAGTCAAAAGACTTCTCCTTTTCAATATTGCACATCTAGCAAAGCTATCTCCACTGTTAACCTGCTCTTCACACAAACCACCAGAGTCGCAAAGTAATAAAACAATATATCTCTATAAACACAGATGGTGAGGGGGAACAAATGACCTCACATTACAGCCTGATCATGTACAATACATTTGTGGTACTATCAGTGGATGAAATCCGATGCTCAATTATAAATCACAACCCTCACCGCAGCTGCAAACCCCAACCTAACATAAAGTTTGTCACTGAGCCAGATACATATTTTGCTCATCTGACACACAGTGATTACCACATAGGGATTTACTACCCTCCTCCCAGACAACTCCAATGCAGTTTGCAGATAAGATATGAGGTGAACTTCAGAACCTCTCGTTGTTTTATGAGGTCAATTTCAAAGTTTCTGGTGCAAAAGTTTCAACAAGAACAGTCGTGTAGACGGGGTCGAGTGAAATGTGCATTTAAAAACTGAGCAAAGGCTAATTGGACAGTCCAGATTGATGGCATGCACTTTAACCAGGAGAAATAATTGCTTGTCGCTCTTTAATTGATTAATGAAAGGCCTCAGAGATTTTTTTTATGTCGTTCTTTCTTTACTGATTACAAAGTGAAGACATTATTTAATTGGGTTGTGGCCGGGGAAAAAAAATAAAAATCTAATCCAAACTACTTCATTAGTGGATTCTGATTGTGGATAATACAACGCTCTGAAATAATTCAACAATTCATTTACATCCATGAGATATTCTGGTGGAACAGGAACAAATTTTGCGACCTTTAACATGTGATGTGTTGAGGCGTTTCTGTTGCAAATTGTTGCTTTTTGAAAAACTGAGGTGGCTGATTCCTCCCATTGCCTCCTGGTGAGCCCAACCTTGAGCTGCCTGTGGCACTAGCTTGTGTGCTTTCTGCTCCCATTTTATGCCGGTGATGTATATTAAATGACATAGGTCTTCATAAGTGTCATTGTCTCAGTGGTCTGATGAAGACTAATATCTGTGCTCCGTTCACCAGCTGTGGCTTCCTCTTTTATCGCTGCAGGGATCCACTGAGAAGTGCCGGGCTCTGGGGGAGACAGTAGAGGTAAAAACCAATAGATTCCACATGTGAGAAAAAAAAAATGAATCGGCGGTCCTCAAACATGTCTGGGGTCAAGGCAAGTGCACATGGACAGGCCTGTGCATATTTATCTGAGCAGAATATTCCTTCAGGGAGTTACAGTAACAGAAATAACAGAGAGGGTCTGAGCGGACTAAAGGAGCACAGAGGATGCTTGGTTAAACACAGCATGTCAGTGTCGGGGAACAAAATGACTGTTATTATCTCACAATCCTGTTATTAACATCCCACTATCTTAGTACAGTATCTGTTTCTATTCTTCTCGCTAATTTAATTGAATTAACATGCTAACACCTGGATGTCTGGACTATACTGATGTTTTTTTCTGAGGCTAAATTCAGCTTTTTATGAATAGCAGAGCTTAAATAATGATTTTACTCTACAAAATATTTCTAAATGGACTCCTTTGTCTGTGTTATAAAGTAGCTAATGGCGCTGAATCAGTTAGGCTGCCGTGCTCTTCTGTTAATGTGGTGTTGGGGAAATGAAAACAATATTTATATTCAAAGTGCAGTGCTGCAAATGTCTCCACTGAGGTGGAGATTTTTCGTATGTTTCTTCCAAAAACCTGCTGCAGCTGTAGGTGCATGTGTGCCGGCCACCGACAGCCCGGACAGCTGACATGTCATTTTTCCTCTTCATTTGGTTTTCATTTCAAATATTTCTTCCCTGTGAGAACGGCCTCTGAATCTACATTAGCACTGCAGTATGTTATGTTGAGGTATTGCTTATTCCCTGCATTATCAATAAATAAAAAAATACTGCTTGCTGTTTTGTGTGCAGCGGAGGTAGTAGAGGACCTTCTCCCAAATGTAATAGTACACGGTGGGTCGGCAGGTGAGCGCAGGATGTGACCTTTACGTGCCAGCTATGATCAATGGCTCTGGTACGTTAATGATATGAATATCTAACATATCCAAAATGGCTTGTTGATATGTTAAACATATCAGAAATGTCATTGTAGATATCCTCAGATGTGCTGAAAAGGCTAAGCTAATTAGGTCGGCATATCTAAAATAAACATGATGATTAAATAGACATATCCAAAATGGATTATCCTAATTAGATAGACATATCCAAAATTAATATGGTAATTAAGCTAAATTTAGTTTAGTCAGAATGTGGTTGTGTATGTCTGTGATTATCACTCTGACTACTAATAAAACAATTTTAGATATAGAGAAATAATATTATGGATGTATAAAATATCATTTCAGATAGGAGGGTGGTTCAAATAAAGCAGCTTGCTGTAGCGACCAAATGCTGCGTGAATTTGTTTTGCAGTTTTGACAAAAACAGTTGCAGGGGGTTAGATGCTGTCCAGCCATCTGTGGATTACTTTGGTTAAATCCTGCCACTTCTTTGTGTGAGTTCTGTTTGATTTCATGTCTTTTTGGATATTTTAATATTAAAAGTCTTCGTAGAACACTTGACCTTCACCATTTTATCACCTGACATCAATATAGGATAAACACTGATTCTGAAAAACAAACAAAGTGTACTTACTTCCACCACAACTAATGTAAAAGTGTGGCGCACAGCAGCCTGAACAGTGACAGTTAAAGGTTATTACAGGGCGATGTGCTGTACATAGTCTGAACTCGACATAATTTTTGCTGAATTTAATTGAGCGTCCTCAAGGCCGGTGGGGATGATGGAGATGTATCTCCCAGGAGAGACCGTGCACTGTGCTTAGAAAATGTAAGAATGTGTCTCAAGGCCTCTTGTATGTTGTAAATCTGACAAGAGGCGAACTGTGCAGGCATTTGACCCCTGGATCAGCTTGATGAGAGGCTGCTGTGCAGGGTCTGATCTGGGGAATAGAGACACACACTGTGTACGGTTGATGCAGTGTATTAAAAGAGAGGCCCAATGTGAGGTCGTCTCACTTGCACTCACACTAAGTCAATATAGATGGAGGCGGGGAGGTTCGCTGACATCTTGGCTGCGTGTCCTTCACCATTGTTTTCAAGCTGACCGCACCATCTGTCACTGTAGAAAAAGCTGGTACAGCTCAATGACAGAAACACTGTTGCACGTCACCAGCATGTCTGCTCTGTCTTTGCTCCTTTTTCATTTTACTGGGACGCCGCAGGAGAAATCAACTCTTTCTGAGCCAGAATTTCATCACATTTAACACCGAACAAACCGCCGCGCACACTCCTAGCGTAAACTTAGCTGGTTACACTAACACTTTAATGAGGCTGATTATTTTGGTTCGTTGAAATGTCAAAGCATGAAGAGGGACAAGCCCATTTACATGTCCCGTGACCTGGCAAGGTAACTATCCTTGGCTTTGACTTGACAGGGTCAGCCTGCTTTGGCTTTGTCTCCTCTTGGGACATCATTAAATTTCTGTTTCCAGCACCTGAGCCTCTTTTAGGCATCTGATCACGTCCCTCCCTATCTCCCTGAGCTATAATGTGATGTCCTCTTTCCATGCCCTGGCTCAATTTTTAAAACATAAAGTTTCTTCTGTCTCCCCAGACTGGACACTTTTTATTCAGCCATCACGGCGCTCAGGCTGTGTGGGAAGGCCAGTCGAGGAGACCTTTTCAAATCGTTTCAGCGCTTGGCCTAGTTTGTGCCACTTAAGGACAGCTTCATTAAAAATCATCATGATGAAGTAGTCTGCTCCACAAAGCCAAGAGACAAAAAAAAAAAAAGGCTTGTTGTGTTTCAACGGTCAAGGTCAGGACGACTAAGTGGAATTCATTTGAATGAAGATTATAGCTGCTAAATAATATGTGCTTTAAACAGGCCAGTAGCTGTAGCTGTTACACAGATGTCATACTTAACACCAGCGTGTGCCATATTTCTCAAAGTCACTCCACATAAAACTTACAGAACAGTGGTTACAGTTTAATGTACTGTGCCAGTATTAGCATTAAGCTAATTTTCCTCTGTAGTCACAATTCGACCAACAAATTAGACAAACATGATACAAAGTTACACACAGTTGTAAAATCCCACACACACACGTCAGCACCAAGTGTGTGTTAAAAATTAAAAGCAAGGATATTTGTATACAAAGCAAAACCGATAAACCGCCGAGTCAGCGGTTACAGAGTCGAGAAGCTTTTAGCAGATTTTCCAATGTGGCTTTAAAGCTACTGATAGAAGTGCAACTCTTTGTGTCGTCTGGTAGGACGTTCGTCTGAGTCGTGGCTTTCACACAGAACGCTGACCGACCAAATACATGTGCTCAGAACGGCTACAGCACAATCTCAACCCGAGGATATACTTTTTACAGAGATGTGTGAAAGAAAGTGAACAAAGACACTTAATGGGAAGGGAGGGGGAGGAGGGAGGAGGAGGATTTTTATACATAAGTCTCAAAATTGATTATAATCTATAATTAAAGAGCCCAGCCCTCTGTACATACTGTATAATTCCACCTACGGGCACCTCTAATGCTCACTAATTAACAGGTTATTCCATTGCTTTGTGCAATTAGCCATTATGTGCAGTCGTGTGGGGTTATGTAAAGATTACCAGGCAACAAGTGGCGCTGTCAGCCTTACTCCTGTATGTATGCAATGAGGAGTACAGATCATTTTTTATTCTGAATCCAGAGCAGTGAAGATTCAACGAGAGCATCCCGAGCAGTGAGTGTGCTAACGCCACGCTCCGCCCAACGACAGGAACCAGCAGCCAGATGCATGTCCGTAATCCTCCAGCTTTGCAAAGTGAGAGCAAGGACGGATATTCACTGTTCGGGGGGAGGGCACAGAAAACACAATATGCTCTTTTTAGTGCCTCCTGAAGGGGACACAAAACATGATGTCTACACCAGCATATTTTCACCATTTGCATCTGTTACTTCATTCTACCTGTGAAACCCAAGACTCCACAGATAACCCAGTGACACACACACACACACACACACAGCATGCAGGTTATTTACAATAGTAGGAGCAAAGCAACAGCTGTTAACTGAACTAAAGCTAATATATGCCGAATTAGATGCAGTTTTCCCGAAGAAGCAGCTCTTTCTTTTGATGTCAGTGTGTAAAAACCAGAACACTATGAAGCCTGCCAGAAACATAATATTATGTTTTTTCTTCACCTCTTTCCAAAATAATAAACAAAATTACATCATGACAGCAATTTTACATGCAGCAGGGAAAAATAGCATACTAAATTAGGTACCTGAATACAGCCTTGATTTTAAATTTGAGAAATTTTACTGGTATCATCTAGAAAACAAAATATTTTGGAATGAAAACCTGAATTTTTATTTAACCCAAGTATCCAGTATCATAAATACACATCCAACGATTATGAAAATTTGAAAATCGGTTCATAATTCAACAACTTATGAGGGTTTTAGTTCAGGATAGACCTCCTGCCTCCATAAACAGATATGTAGAGACACAGCATCGTACCAATATGGCAGCCGTCATGCACAAGATCCACCTGTGCAGAAATGCAATGAATAAAATGTTGTGTCTGTGAAGTGTTTTATTCTACTGAGTGGTACACGCTCCATCTGCAAAGTGAATACCGTATTTTCCAGACTATTGAGCGCACCTGTCTATAAGCCGCTATTGAATAATCAAACAGTTTCATGTGGTCCACTCTGACCGGGTCTGATGTGACGACTCTAAATGTATCGGCGGCACAGAGCTTGCTAGCTTGTAAAAAGCTAACAAGCTCTGTGCCGCTGATACATGAGAAACACCGGTGTTTAAGTTCAAAGCGTCAGAAAAAAGTAGGGGCTTATAGTCCAGAAAATACGGTACTCATGCAACTATGCCCGATGAACTGATTTTGGAGATTTCGCCATATGCAAATTTTCCAGCCAATCAGAGTACTCCTTCTGAAAAACACACAATCTGGAAACAGCAACAACAGGATTGCAAATATTCCTTGGTGACATCAGGTGTTTTTGTGATACCACGTGAAGCAGACACTTCTTCACCTCTAGTTGTCTCTACTCACACCTTTGTATTCACTTATCATGTATTCATGTTACAGGAGAACTTCACTTTGTGATTGGTGTTAACACAGCAGCCTGGGACCCAGTGTAAATACTCTCCTATAGGTCTATTCATACATCCTGAAACCTGAACTTGTGACACTGTCAATGACAGCCAATGGCCACTCATTGCAAATATGACATAATCAGTAGTGCTCACCAGAATATCTGTGTTGATTAGCTCACATGGTAGAGTCCTCGATGCCCACATCCTCCAGACCCTCAGCCTCCCCCTCACAGGTAAAGAAAGGACTGCAACACATGACTCTTTATGGAAATTTTCTAATATAACTCATGATTTATGTTGTCCACTTGGCTAAATGCACACACAATACTGTGTGTTTGAATATTAGACAGTAAATTTAAAACTGAAACATCAACATATAAAAACAATGCGTTTAGTCTTCGAGATGTAGTGACACTGACACCTCCTGTGGTCTGGGTCCAGGGCAGTTCATCAAAGAAATCCTGTAGGACTGCCAGGACCACTATGCTTCAGTTACTGGTTTCCAAGCCTGTTTCATCACAACAACAAATATCCACAGCATGTGAGACCTCAGCCTCTCAAGATGATGCTGGCAGTGTTTAAGCTGATGAACTCAAAAGAGCATCTGTCAAAATAAAAGCATTACAGTGTAGAATCAAGCTTCCCAGAGGATGCATGGGAATATCTAAAGACATATCTGGGAAGTAAAGCAAAATTTCATGAGGATCTTTACCCAGCTCTTTTTAAGTAGATGATGCTGCTGCTGCTGCTAAATGAGTGAAACTGTTGCCATTTTTCTGGATTATATTAAATAGAGTATATTGTAGCCAAATATTTATCTGGCTGGTTTTTTTTTTTACATTTCCAAATCTGCTCGCTGAGTAGATGCATGCGTGGGAACCTTGACGTTAAAGGCAGTTTACAAGCGGATCTTGGGCGTACTAATAAATATAATCCTGCCACTGGCTCTAGCTTCACATCATACAGACAGATAAGAGTGCTACTAATATTCACATCTGTACTGTATTTCCTAAAATGTAGAACTCTAAACTGATGGGCTTTATTTCTCAATCTGTACAGTTAAAGCAACATTGAAAAAGTTTCCTCCGTTTGTCTTTGGAAAGTCCTTTGAACCTGAATTTGCTTTGTACAGGCAGATCTGTCACAACTGTTGACAGTTCCCTGGACAACAGTGTACACATATCTATCAGACTGGGTGAATTGATTAGGGCTGATGGCTCAGCACTTCCTATGTGCTGCCTTTTGTTCTGCAACACTACAGTTGGGCATGTTGACCTTGACCACTCCAGAGGTGGACAAGCTGCTTTCTCCATTTTAAACATTTTAGCTGATGCCGGGGAACTCGTCTGAGGACACTTGAGCAGCGCAACGTAGCATACCGACTTCAAAATTTGAGGAGGAGGAGGAGGGCCTCAATTCCAGCTGTCAATCATCTGGAGACGGATCGGCGCTGACAGAGAGCGCAGTTGAAGGGCAGGTTAAGTGTTTTACTTTCACCAAAAAATTGCTTCAGGAGCTAAAAACCTTGTGTGGGTTGGGTGTGTTAAAAGAGTGTGTACAAGAACACTCTTTACATCTATTGTCAAGATTTTCTTCTCTTCTCTTTCAGCCCTGCTGTGGGATTTCTGAGTGATGCACTGACCTGCCAGATAAACACCTAAAAATGTCATTGCAAAAATACACTGCTCTGAGAGTCACCGTGTGTATTCAGTTGACAATATTAAAACACTGCAGGCTGAATACTCAAAAAACAACCAAAAACAACAACAACACATGAAAAGAGAAACGTGAGGCAGTGCAGCTGCTGTGTTGTTTTGTATCTTTACAATCTAGTTAAGTGTGCACTGCCCTTTTTTCCCTCATATGTCATAACATTATGTCCCTGATCAATGTCAGCCTTTGTTCTGTCGTACACTTCTCATGACGCAGATAAGACAACCTCGGTGCCTCTCCCACAACCTCCCAGAATCCCTGTTGCTCTTCAAGCTGAGCCAAGATAAGATTTTGTGCTGGATTTTGTCTCCATTAGAAAAGATGGTTCCAAACAAAATGCTACAGGGACGCTGGGATAATCGTGTTTAGCTGGTCTGTGTTGTATCTAGAGCCATCTGCTGTGTTCAACCTGCAACTACTGACCACAGATATGACTCGGTGCTGCGTGTCTCATCGCACGATCTGACGGATCTCCCCCGATATTATTGCTTGATACGCTAATATGTGTTCAGCTTGTCCTGTTTGTGTACTAGAGCATGATAAAATTGGGCACTGAGATATTGTACCAGGCCTTGGAGAGGTCTAATGACTATGTGCTAATTAGAAAAGCAGGCAGGATGTGGAAGAGCAGGTACAGCTGAAGGAGAAGTAGCGTGGACACAGAGGGACTGCAGGGCTCTGTGGTAAAGGTCATGCGAGGCAGCTGTGTGCCCACTGTGAGGGATAGTACATGACACGAGGACAAAGCCAGTGACCCAGCTCTCTCAGAGTGTCCTGACACACCACGCTCTGCTTAGCACACCTTTCATAAGACACACCTGGTTTCTGACCTGCTTTCAACTCAGCAAATGGCAAAAAGAAAGACCAAAACATTTGTAAAAATTTGACTTTTTTTTTTTTCCTCAATATTGCCGATCGCCTTCATTGCAGTGAGAACTTTTTGAAATTTGAAACTTCATTACGTGGCATAATGTGATTAAAGTAAACAGCAGACTGCATGCTCATGCAGGGAAGTACAGATGAAGCGAACAGAGCGGCTCCACAGGCTCTCAGTTGGTGGGAGTGGAGTACTCCTCTGTACCACAGCCCTAATCTGTGATTCTGGCTGATTTGTTTGCACTATTTTTGGATTTTAAAAGATGCCGAGCAAAGCTTCAAAGATAAAAGTAATGAAAGCTAACTGTCATATGTATACAGCGATAAAAAAAAAAAAGTACATCGCAAGTTACAGCTCAGCCGACTGCATGCATTTTAAGTACTGGTGGGCTCAGTGGAAATCAAACCAATAAATCTGGAAGTGCACCCACTGAGCTGTACAAGATGTTGTTTGATTCTACTGTGACAATGGGGAAAAGGAAAAGGGTAGGGTATTTATTATCCATGGGGATTCAATATGTCGAGATTAGAAAGCGTTTGGTGATTTCATTAATGAGTTTTGTTGCATTGAGCGATCACAGTCAGGGTCTCCACCGTCAACAATGCTGGAAAATGTAATTACTCTGAAAGTAATTATTCATTCGTGCTCTGTTTGGAGGATGACTTTGGAAAGATGGTGGTTGCCTGATGGTGGTTGATGCCCTTGCCTCAAGTTGTTTTACAGCTGAGGAAGTCCCTATTAACCAGTATTTATCCTGCACTGCCATAACATGTACAGCCTTTTCAGCTGTGCGTGGTTTAAACCAGCCAGTTCACCAGCTGGGTTTTCTTCCTTGTCAGAGAGAGAGAAGCAAAAATTGATTTTTATGGAAATTCCTATTGGAGTTGGAGCAAAAGTGCAGTTTAGTACGGTTCACTAAGCAAACAGCAAACAGCACTTTTCTTCCATTTTGAATGAATCTACATTCAAATGCCTGTTAAAGTTTGAAAGCCCTTTGTGCACAATCAGAAAAATTAGTGCCCAGCAGAGATTTGAATTATCAACACTATTTAAAACAAGTGAATAATTTGCATTTTACAAAAAAGATTTAAATGGGTAGTTTGCGAAAATGGCATCTAAGCTTCATGACTCAAGAACAGTATTCCTTATAGCAGCAAGAGCCAGTGTTGTATCGAAGTCTGGTTTCCTGTCGATACACATTTGCCCTCAGCTAATCCTAACCCTGAACCCTGACTCCAACCTAGCTACTTGTTTCAGAGAGACTTAGCCCGACCCCAAGCTTAACCTCTGCTATGCCTGAACCTAAACACTAACCCTGAGGAACTACGAGAATCATCAACCTAACACGAGAGGAATGCAATTTCAACATTGATGGGAAAAAAAACATACTATTAAATTTCATGGAGCACAACATCAACCCCAGTACTCAACAAGCCTTTATGGCAATGGAGTACATTTATATAGTGCTTTCTTGACCTTAGCTAGGTCTAGGGATGCCGGTTTGTCGCAAGCTGGGCGACGGGTTAGCTAAAGTGCTAGCAGAATCCAAGACTAACGTATACTTCCTGTTAATGTGGTATTTTAAACAGGAAGTACTTCGGTGAAGACTCCTTCCTGCAGAGTGTGTGTAATACTTTGTCGACTGTCCGTCTTGGTTTTTGTGTACTCACATTTCACATGGAGAGGACCAACGTGCTATTTAGTCTTCTGAAAAAAAAAATAAAAATCAAAAAGCCGTGCTGTTTTGCATCTTCCCTCTTTATTGGTTGGTTCTGCCGCCCGTCGCTGTCGTGCTTCCACTCCTTCTTCCTGTGGTTTCTGTGAATAATACTGCCCCCACCAGTTCCTGTAGGAAACTGCAAGTACAGATGACTTTTTCCTGGCTGGTATTTGATTTTACCAATGACAAAAACAATAATACGACACATCAACTCTTGAATTTCCGCATCGAGGAATTTTTATAATCGACATAATCGATTATGATGAATAATCGTTGCAGCCCTAGCTAGGTCCCAAAGCACTTTACAAGACAACTCATTCACGCATCAATAGCTACCGAGCTGCCATGCAAGGCGCAAGGCACCATTGGGAGCAACTTGGGGTTCAGTGTGTTGCCCAAGGACACTTCAACATGTGGACAGGAGGAACCAGGGATTGAACCCACAACCTTATAATTCATAGGGGACCCGCTCTACCACCTGAGCCCCGTACACCCCCCTATTTATATTGTTAGCACAGCAAGAACTGATAATTGTTGACATAATTTTAGCACCAACTCTGTTTTTGTTGTTTTTTTTTCTGCAAAGAACCACTGCCTCAAACTGTTCTGAAGAAAGACACGGGAAAAGTTTTGTGTGTTTTGACAACAGCTCCAGCATCACACTGAGTACTCAGCTGATGGTTATTACCCGAGATGGTAAGGGGACACCAAGTCTCTGCATGTCAGCTCTGCTCAAGGCCCATTGTTTGTCTTCCCTCTTCACAGTGCATCATACATGTGGTGCTGGATTGGGCTTCATGATACACATCCCACAGAGCAACACATATTCTCATCATTCCTTCACCCCAGTCGTTCGGTATCCTCCTGTACATCTCTGCTGCCGTGTGCATGTGAGGATTACGAGTCGGGCATGTGGAGAGCGTGAAGCGAAAGCCCTCGACGAAGCTCCCAGGATTCTGTTTTTCACATGACAGCATAAATTTATAATATCTCATCAACTACTGTTGGAATATGCTGGTTTTGTTGCAGTAACATATGAGGGGATGAGATTTTTATTTACTTCTGCTTTATCACACCTTCATGATTTTATACTCTTACAATGGAAGTTTGTATAATGTGGCTGTTTGATGCTGTTTATTACAAGTAATTTTTATTGGTTCTCGCTGGATGTAATAAATACATTAAAGGTCTTGCTCTCAGCATTAGTCTGCACTGACTACAGACTTTTGCAGCATCTACCTGGAGGGGTTTTGTAGTGGGTGCTCCTTTCATTTGATGTTGTTTGATGTGCTAATTAATTTTTTTTAAGCGATCTGGACTCCTGAGTTTGCACTTATGGTAAGAACATGTATACACACACACACACACACACACATATGCAGACTGCGGTGGAAATGAATTTGGAAATGTGGTTGTGAAGTTCTAATACTTTCATGTCTTTACAAGAGACTGGTCGTGTTTTATCCCTCAGATAGGCTGTAAAATGAATATGGTAATAGTCTATTACTGTTTTTATGACTTAGCATTTTTGCGCTGTGTAATGTACCTCACACTGGATACAGGTACAACAATAATAATTACTTTAGCATTATATGATATGGAAAAACGTCAAATGCATAAGTGACTGTGGGTGATTGGCCAAGTAATAAATGTAGAGAATTAAGTAAAAATGAATAAAGTAAAAAAGTACCGTATTTTCCGCACTATAAGGCGCATCGGATTACAAGGTGCACCTTCAATGAATGGTCTATTTTAAAACTGTTTTCATATATAGGGTGCACTGCATTATAAGGCGCATAGAATAAAAACTACAGTAGTGGCTGGGGTTGTGTCATCATCCACTAGACAGTCTAAAGTCAGTCCATCAAACTTTATTAATAGAAAACAAACCAACGTTCTGACAACTCCGTTCACTCCAAAACAAGCTAGTACATTCACAATACGGTACCGTACGTACCGGTAGCTCTTACCGCTATTTGCGCCGCCTTCATTGAAAACAATGTATTTCCAACTCCATTTGTCACAGTTCAAAGCTACATGAACAGCTGTTTTATTTTTTTCTCCGAGGTAACGTCAGTGACGTAGTTTTATCTTTTACCAACAGCAAGGTACAACAGGTAGTGCAACTTTTTATCACGTAGTTAGTGTATTCATGCCATTTTGGGGTCTTTATACACACACTAGTGTGGGACTGGAATTCCCCTTTACCGTTTTTACCGCTGTTTCTTCAGCAACGCCCCCGGACTATGGTAGCCATAATTAACCAATATTGATCCATATATGAGGCACATCGGATTATAAAGTCCACTGTCGGTTGTTGAGAAAATTAAAGGCTTTTAGGTGGGCCTTATAGTGCGGAAAATACGGTAACTGAGCTTGAGAAGAACTGTAACTATTGGCCCATTTTGTTTCCTTCAATTTAAAGTTAATAAATGCAGTAAAATCTTATCATGTCATAAGAAATTCATTCATTAATCTACATCAGATTAGCCTTTAGAATCACCTGCAGTTTAGTTTCACTTCTTTTTGTTTATGTGTAATATAAAAAGACTGTTTAAAACATGTCTCTGAAATATGTCAGTTACCTGAACATGTCCTCAGCATCAAATTGTGCTGTTGAAATGGAGTTCAATGTCAGAAAGCAGATGGATTCATCATTTTCTTTATCCCTACAAACCGTGACCCTTCACTGTGGGTCTCCTTGTAAACACAACCCTACAACACTTTGTTCCTTTGTTAAGATACAAAATAAATGAATAGCACTGGTTCGATCAGGGTATCGCTATGGAAACTGAAATCTCCTTGTTTGCTGGGAGCATGCCTCAGTGACCAAACTAATATAGCCATATCCCAGTTGTGTTATTTAGGTTCCTCGTAGCGAGAAAATAAGCTTTTCCATCACTGCGTGAATACAGTTGAGATGCAACAACTTGTGGGAAGAATGCATTGAAAAAATGTACTGTACACACACAAGGATTTTTATTTATACTGTGTTCATAACCCTGAAGAAGGGTGTGCATGATAATAATAATAATAATAATCCAAATTCTGTTTCTTTTTTGCTACAAAGAAAACATAATCCAGATGGGTGCACATATTTCAGAGGTCACAAGGACCTTCAGAGTGGGAACAAAAAAACTGTGGAGGACACGTCGTGGACAGATGGTTTTTCAGGAGTGTTTGCATCACATCGCATTGTTAAAACAAATATGAGCTTTACCTCACACATTGCAGCTTACATGTGCTTACCATAAGTTGATATGCTCACCATATGCTACATGTAGGGATATATCAGCTTGACAATTGGTGATTTATTTTTTATTTTTTTTAAGGCTTATGTACTGTATGCATGGCTCTCAGAGAAAATAAATCACGTTTACTGGCTGAAACTGTATTGAATTGATTTACAGCATGCCCACTCCGAGTAATCCTGTTTGTGTAGCCTCCCGTGCTCATTGCTGTTGAAATTCTTAGTGCAAACTGAGAAGAATGAAATAAAGGGAAGAGGGAGATTTTTGGAAGCTGCTCCATTTTAAGCTGATACAATTCAAAGCAGAGATTATTTACCTGCAGCAAGGAAACAAAGACTCTCAGATAAGAGGAGGAAACAGAAGCCTCTGTTATATTCCTGCAGCTCAGCTTCTCCACAAATACACACTCTATGTTCTTGAAAAGATTAATTAAATTCAAAACCAGTTCTTTTTCAGGTCTCATTAGCCAGCTAAGAATGTGACTGTGTTGATATCACCTGTCTTTTTTCCCCCCGCTCAACAAATGTAAACAAAGGAGTGAAGCACCACATCCTCCCAACAGAGCTGATACTTTAGACCAAAGCCTTCTTCTTTATTCCCTAACAGCGGCGGGGGAATAGGAACATCATCACCTTTCTGTGGAGGTGATGGTGTGACTGAACTATCTTATTGTGCGTCTTCACCTGTATGCTACAACGCTGTGAAAACCATTAGAGCTATTATTGTCTTCACAGGGTAACACGTCTAATCATGACGTTCGCCCTATTCCCCTGCTGCTTTTGATTTCTTCATTTATTGTACAGTTGTTTTCATTCTGAAAATGATACATTTCATAACCGTGCATTAAACTGCAGGCAAATTCTACTGCAGCTCAAAGGTGACCTATAGGTGACTGACTGTGTCTAACTAACAGCAGACACGAAGTCAAAGGCATGACTGTGTTAACACATAGACTGGCTATAAACTGAAAGAAGGACTCACATTTTGAAGCCAGAATTTTGAATTTCAGTGTCACGATGTTGTGTCACGAAGTGACCATATTTGGATATGAAGGGAGGAGTGAGGACGCGGGTCTGACCATTGAACCCAAAGACACTGGCCAGTATTGGCGCATTTACACTGGTACCTACTCACTTCGCCGCGGATTGCTCGGGATCGACCCCCTCGGTTGCATTTACATTGCCGGGGATAGTGCTGGATTCATGAACTCTTCGGAAGGTCCCAGTTTGCGAGTTGAGAAAGTTCCCATTTAGCTTCATGTTCTTTTAGTTTGGAAAGTCAGAAAACAACAAATAACATGGATGAAACGAAACAGGACGTGTGGAATTTTACTCTTCAGAGAGTGTAAGTTATCTACTAAGACCTGTTTTTAATATATTCATGACAATGAGGAGCAAAGGAAACAGATCAAATGAGCCATTAAATATGCACGTTATTCATACAAACTTATGTTTTGTTTGTGTGTGTTTTCTGGCACTCCAGAAAGTGCTATATAAATCCAAACCGTTATTATTAATACTATTATTATTATCATAATTATATTTTACTCAGATTTTTAATTTCTTACCATAGATAAAACATTGCTTGCCCGCCATGTTGATGACAAATATGATACCATGTCGAAAAGTCACCTATTTCTTTCTCAAGTTTCCAAGTTGTTTTGCTGTGACCATTCATGTGCATTTTTGAACTCAGAAACTTGTTTTCCCGATGTTTCCAACACCACATGAACACAGCATGAGACCCAAGTTCAGGTCTGGTCCCATTAGAGACCTAAAACTAACCACGCCCCTAAATATTCCTCCTTTTGAAGACTAATGTGATGAAATAATTTTCAGATGAATAGAAATAAGAAAGTCTTTATTGTCATTGTACAGCAGGTGTGCAAAGAAACTGGGCGTGCTGCTTTGTTTGGTGCATTTAAAACACGTAATAAAATATGTTGAAAATAGAAATAAAATAGAATAAAATAAGGTAGAAAAAAACAACATTAACTCATATTTACAGTTGTAAGTGTAATTCACCATAAATTGGAAAAAAAAAATTGCACATAAGTGGACCAGCAGATCAATAACAAGAAGAGTTGATTTTAGCAAATGACATCAGCATCTAGTGGCCGTTGGTGGTATTGCACTGTTTGTTACTTGTGCATTGGATCCACTTATGAGACCCAGTTGCTTCGTCTATTTCTATAAACAATGTACGGTTAAAGTTTGTGAATTAACCATAGTGAGGCCTAATCTGTGCATCCCTACTTTAAAGTATGTCTACAGAATGCTCCTTTAACCACACATGCTGGAGATAAAGATTTTAGTTACTAGTTTCTTTTTTAGATGTTGCAACGTTGCATCATCTAAAACAAATAAAAGACAGTAAATAATTTAGCTCAGCGTTTAATTATTTCTGACTCAGAAATTGGGCATTTAACGGTTCAACCTTGTTCTGGCATTGAAATGGACTGCATCATTTTTTTTAATGTTTTGTTTCTTTAAGGATAACATCCATTTCAGCCCCTCCACAGACCACTCTGTTCCCTCCTTTTAAAAACCAGAATGTGACTCATCTCATCATAATCTTTTAAGGCTCCCCCAAATTACATTACAAACAAGGTCAGAGCACTTTCGGAAATAATAAGATTTTGATAATCATTTTTAATCCCCTCCCCTCCCCACACCCGCTGTTCCACCACAAGACAAATTGCCTTGTTTATTTATTTTCCATCAGTGCTGTTTCAAATAAACAGTTTGGTTTCCTCTCTCAGTGTGGGGATTACTGCCTCACGATCTCCTCACACTCCTCCATCCTGCAAAAAATACAGCCTGTGTTGATGCGGTTGATGTTGATCTCAGCTCTGTGGCGAGGACGCCGGTGAGAATGCAACAATAGACAGTGGAGACAATCTCACCCGCTATACCCCACAATGCACTTGGGTCAGGTTCATTTAGGTGTGACCACGGGATTGGTCCCTCCGGGAGCAATTAGTTTTCACTAAAGGATGTGGGATGGTGGGAGCAGCGAGATGTCAAACAATGGCTTTACCCCTCGTCAGCTAAACGCCTGTTACCCTCGGCTCCTCGGAGGGCGAGCTGACAGCGTTGTGTGTTTCTGTGTGACTGCCACCCCAGCTGCTCACACCACGCCGCTCTGAGTGATCTCAGACCGCTCCACATAACCTGCCTCACCGTGTCATACCACGATGGGAGGAGCTTTAAAAAAAAAAAAAAACACTGTGTTGTGTCAAAATCCGCTCACCCATTAACCACAACGTGACAGTTTCTTAATCAAACTCTCAAACCTGCATCAGTTTTTTTCTTTCCATCAAAACCTTGATGAAAGCAGATGCCTCAGATCTGAGCTCAAAGACTCTCTTCTATGATGCAAAGTAGATGAAACTTTTCAGAAAACAATGCCTATTTTCTTCTTCAAAGTCTCATTCATCTCTGCCAATCACCCTTCAGCGCTCCCTGTTTACTCATCAAGCAGAAACAAAGTGCTCCAGATTTGTTCTTGGGATTTAAAAGGCAATGATATCACTGGGATGCTTTTCTCTTTAAGATAATAATGTAAATCCTCGCTAACAGCTGCGGTTATCACCATTAACATGTTGTGAGGGTAGCGTCGGCTTTGGCAGCGCTGATGAAAGTTTTGGCGTACTACGACGTCCTTTTTATGTGAAGCACAAAGACACCTAGTGACAGCGATTCTCTTTCCGTTTGGCAAAGAGAAAAGACCAGTTGTTATGGTTACAAGTTATAAATAGAGCAGGAGTGTAGGTGACAAGGGAACTGAGAGTTTTCAGGATGAAAGACACAGATGACATCCACCTCGCAATCCCCCGCTGCAGATCTGCTGCTAACTTAGAGGGAAACATCAGCGAGAGGCAGGCGTCAACCGACAAAAAGAAACCTGTGCTGCATCGATTAAAGCCTGCATATAGGCGCACCTGCATATCAGATCATTTTGTTTCTCATTTCTGTTTTCTGTTGCCTCCTGCAATGGAGATCTCAGGCAAGGATTTGTTAATGACTATTCTGACAGTGCAGTTTTAAAGTTGAGTGCAGTCAGATATGGACAGTTACTCCTGTCTGCTGAGACATGGGTCCCCAGCCTCCCCCCCTGTGATTTTTTTTTTTTGGCATTTGTGTCATGCACATTGTTCTCTGCCCCAGTGCCCAGCACCAAGGGCCTCCTGATACAGCCCGTAATTAGAAGCAGCTCAAGGATTTAATGAAGAGGCGCTCACTTGATGGCAGCAGCGCTTGAGACATTGCCAGTGGCTCCGACTTCAAAGCTCGAGATATGGCTTCCCAGCAAAGACCAGGGAAAAGCTACGAAGAGATAACAAGTCACGGCTTTCTTTTGATTTGTGGCATGCCAGGGCACTTACTATATAGGTCTGCAGCCAGCAAGGGCATGCAAACGGTTGATCAGTGTGGCATTGCACTTCTGGGCAATGACTATCATCAGGCAATAGAGCCCAGTAATGATGCGAGTGGGAGGCAAGATAAGATAGGCTGTGTGAATTTCCTCCCCCTGCTGATTCCCAGTCCGTAACAACCAGGATCACTTCCTATCATCTGCTTTAGAGCGCGCTGCCTTCCAGAAACAAACTCTAGAGGAGCTTTCTGAGCAACCCAAAAGGTTTAGAGGAGGTGGATGTGTTTCAAAGTAATTTTCAACTCTCTTTGACTGCTGCGAACTATCAGAAGGAAAAAAAAACACTTCAGCTCCTCAGGAAAAGTTAAATGACATTTGAAATTTATGAATAAATATTAATGACAGTTGTCAGGCTACACCCTATTACTGTGTGCTGTCTTGTAAGGTAGGTTGGCACTGGTTTGGTGCTCATAATGTCCATGGTGGACTAATGAAGTAGATAACGTCCTCAGCTGCACTGCTGAAGGGTTTCCACCCACACATTCATTTCATATTAACTACAGTACGTTCCTTTGACTTCTTCGCACTGATAAGATACTTTCTTTCTTTTTAACTTTGCGATGCCCTCAAATTGCAATAAGCTGTTTCATAATTCCCTTTTTAAACTCTTACATAAGATCTCTCCATAGGGTATATACTGTACGCTTGTATACACGCTGACTTCAAAGTATTTTGGGAAAGGATTTAAGAGATTCAATGTTTTTTTTTGTTTTTATCCACCAAGTATAAAGCTGATTACAAATGTGTGTCCTAATCTCAAATTAGGGACAAAAAAAGTGAATGACAGACAATTATTTCTCCTCTGTTTCATCGTTGTTAAAATTGTTCCAGCTGAACAGTCGTAATCTTCCCCCGGATTGGCCCTGTCACCCGAGAAAGGCCACTTGGGGTTTTGAAAAACTTTAAAGGCAGAAAGTCTCTGGAAACAAGATACAAAATCTTCAAAAGTGGAATTATCCGTAATGATTAAGTTCAAAGAAGAAGACAACTTTGGTCCTTTCTTGGTCTTCTATTGGCCTAAAGATTTGGTTTTTTTTTTAGTTTAAAAACATTTGTGAGGTTGCAATCTATCTGATTTGGTCTTATTTCATTAAACAACCTTCACTTTCTGCCCACAGAAACAAGATAATACAAGATAATACAAAATACCTTCCTGCACAGAACTTTATTGATACTTTTTGTGTGTGTGTGAGCTACGTTTTCTGTTTGAAAACCGTCTGTGTGAAAGTTTTTTTCAACTGCTGCAGTCGGAATATAAATTACCGTATTTTCCGGACTATAAGCCGCTACTTTTTTCCGACGCTTTGAACTTAAACACCGGTGTGGCTCAGTATCGTCAGCATGAAGCTCGTTAGCTTTTTACAAGCTAGCAAGCTTCGTGCCGCCGATACATTTAGCGTCGTCACATCAGACCCGGTCAGAGTGGACCACATGAAACTGTTAGAATAAATTCAATAGCAGCTTATAGACAGGTGCGCTCAATAGTCCGGAAAATACGGTAATATTCTACTGCTCATACTCCTCACTCACTTGTTACCATACAACTGGATTGTTAGAGCCTGAAATTTAACAATGACCTGAAATGTAATAATGACTTGAATTGTTATATATATGAAAAAAATAATAAAACCCGAAATGTAACAACTGGTGAATAATGTAACAAGATGCTGAGCTCAAAATGTAAAATCTTTCCCAAAATGTAACAACTTCTTACATTTTGGGTTTTATTACATTTTTTAAATTATACTTTTTTAATCAGAACTTTTGTTACATTATTGACCAGTTATTACATTTTGGGTTTTATTAAAAAAATTTTTTGTCACAATTCAGGTCATTATTATATTTCAGGTCGTTGTTACATATCAGGCTCTAACTACAGCAACAACACATGCATCAGTCAAATTTCATGAATTGCACGTATTTGCTGTCTAGAAGAAACTAGATAAGAATATTAAGCAGGAGTAATTAACATATTATTTATTTGTTTGTGCAGTAAACAACAATATATACATGTAACATTTCTCCATATGACAGGGAGCTATGTGCTGGACTCCTTGTCCAGGACTTCATTTCCTGGAGTGTTTCCCCGGTTGCCTAGCAGCCACCCAGAGCCAGGAAATGTTCCCTACATAATGTAAAAGCCTGTTAAATCTGCACATTTCTACATATCTATGTACATTTTACCTTTGAACCAAGTCACACTAATCATCAGCCTCCTTCGACTCCACCTGCTGTGAGCAGCTACTGCTGTAACCTGAGAATAAAGGCCTATAGGAGGTGTTGATTTAATGTCCTGCGTTCGGCACATAAAACACTTTCATTTAATCCCAGGGAAAGGATGGAAAGCGTCACCTGTCTGAAACATATTTTAGATCCTGCTACTCACTGAGAGCTTCTCCTGTCAACGTCTGCCGCACATCCGAGTCTGTCTGACATGACAGGTGAATGAACGAAACTGTACTTTAGACAACCAAGCCGCTACACTTGGCAGTTTTTCAGGTTTTACTTTATTTCATGTTAGATGCTGTCAAAGTGAGAGTGTGTTGTGTGTTTAATCCATTAAGAAACCATTAGTTTTATTATGGAAGTTTTATTATCTGCCTACTGCTCCAAAATGCCCATCACAAGAGCCCAAGGCTACGTCTTAAAATTATTACATTTTTGGCTTCGTTGTGTATAAAAAAAACAACTCTAACAAACCCACAGCTATTCTATTTACTGGTAACTTGATAAAGAAAAGCAACAAATCTCAAGAAGCTGCGACCTGCAAATATTTGACATTTATCCTCTAAAAAAAGACTTCCACTGATGGACTAATCAATGCATCAGCTGCGGATGCCGATAAACTGAGTGAATGAGCTTATTTATTTGATTGATTTCAAACTAAAACCAGGTTAACTTCCTCAGTCTTGCAGGTAGTTTTTGTTTGGCTGCAGTTCACACAGCTAAAAATATCTTTCCTCGGTCACGATAATGAAAAAAAAAAAGGAAAAGAAAGCTTGCATGCATTATCTGGCAAGATTATATTAATATTTTAATCTCATATTATATCTGGCAGGAGAGGCAATTATTTTGTGGTGATGGAGTGTCACTGCTAAATGAATAACCAGTTGTCACAGCACACCGCTGAGGACAAGGGGCATCGCTGGGTGAATATAAAGCCCAATATATCCGCAATTAACTTCTCCCCTCCATTCCCCTCCGAAGCGTAAATAACATTTATGTTTCACAGTTTCTATCAGCTGAGCTTGTTCAGCAGGGTTACACATATTATCAACTCATTACAAAGGCACACACACAGTCTCCTTTATTCTCATTAATCTGCCAGTCTCCCCCAACTCTCACCATCTTCACCTAATGAGTATTTATGACCTAGAACTATCCATCCTGATATTAGAAACTACACAGTGCATTTTATATTTTCATGCTGATGTTGAATATAGCACAGAAATAAAAGTATGTCATGGGTAAAACATCACTAATGTAACAGACTGATCGACTATAATTCCTTAACATTAGATTGCAAATGGAAAAAGATAAACAATTCAAACCCTCCGGTGGGTATCTGCTCGTGAAATGTTTTGCTTGCTTGCAGTATTATTCAAGGTACGTCTCATTAACTTGTAACTCATCACAGTATGCATGTCCAAAGTTATTATGTATCAGCCTATCACTGTTCATTTGCAGCATTTCCCCAACTAGCCATCTTTCACCTACTTTATTAGTCTGCAAATTACATCCCACTTAATGAACAAAGCAGCCGGGAGAGTTTCCCTCTTACCTTTTTCAGTTTTCATTTTCAGTTTTGACACTGCGCTCGCTAATCGACTTAAATTAGTATAATTTTCTCTGCAGTGTATCACATCAGAAGCTCGGATCTTACACACCGTCACAACCGTTCCGCTTTTCGACTAAACCAACTAAGATGTTAAATTTACCAAAACTGCTTCTTTAATTGTCACTTCTTTTTTTTTTTGTGCCTTTTGTGTGTGTGTGTGTTCATGAAGACATCACGGGCTTTCAGACAGCTTACATACTGTATTTGCATATATAGTAGCAGAGCAAGGAGAAAGCCCGATTAAAGTCCTGGATGGCCTCCCGTTGCTTCATTTTGATATTCACATAGAGGGATGCAAAATCTACCGAATATGGAAAGATTGTGGTTTGCTTCAGAATAATTAGACTGTTCGGTTTTGATTAAAAGAAACAAATGTTGACTGTGGCCAGAAGCACAATCCAAACAGTGGTCAGAGTTGTCAGAGATACGTCCACCCTGACCTCCGAGGTTTTGTGGGGTGTTAGAAATACCATGCTACTCCAGGCTCTGCTTCCTACACATTGAATTTATAAACTGCAGGGTCAATGCTGTAAATAAAGATCATTTCAGATATTTGAATAATTGGCTGATTTGCTTGTGATGACCCCCCCAGATGGACTGTGGTGAGGTTTGTCTGGTGAACCAACTAGAGCGTGGCCCATAAGAAGGCGTTATGGGGACTGTGAGAACAATGGGACCATGACAGATGGTGTGAGGCAGGTAGGTGTTGGTACAGCTGCAGGTATGTGGCATAAACTGATGTGTTTAATTAACTCGCAGGTTATTCTACAAGGGTTCGTCTAAATTAAGATTTGTGTGTTCTGTTATATTTGATTAGTGTGAAAACATGCAAGGCCAGAAATGTCTTAACTGCAACTGTCACATGGTACAATGAATGAGAGGAAATCAGATAACACACTCCTGATCCATTTCCTCGAGAGTTGTAACGCTTGAACCTGAGGTCCAGTGTTACCCCTTTTCCACTGAGTGGGTTCCAGTGCTAGTTCGGGGCCAGCTCCTGACTTAGCCCCAGTTTGATGTGTTTCCACCACCGCGAGAACCGGCCTAAAACTGAGGCTAAGTCTAGCCCCACTTCCTTGCTGGACCAGAGCTCAGCACCAACTAAGTAGCGATTACGCCAGGAGCTGGGGGAGCGACGATGGAAACACAACTAGCAATAGAGTATAATGAAAATACGGTAGCCGCTAACAGTTGGATGTTTTGGCTCTGGATCTCAGTGTAGACTTGGGTGCACTTTGCCATCATATGACACCAGGAAGGACATCCAAAACTGAATAAATACTGCATGTATCGATGCAAAACTGCTTGTAACATGTAATTTGTAACTAGAATGTCCGTTTTTTGTGAACTGATACTAACAGGGTAACAGCGGCTAGCATGCTAGCAGCTGGTTGTTTGGGAACTGGCTACCTATGCAGTGATGTACTGACCTTTTACGGTGACACGGTGACGTGGCCCCAACTTGGCTCCTTGCCAGTGGAAAGGCAAACTGGTTCATAGGAGAAACGGGATCTGAACCAACTAACCATGAGCACTGAACTAGCACCTTTTCTTGTTTGGGTTGAGTTCAGGTCAATCAAACTGATCAAATTAACCACACCCCCAAATATCTCTGTTTTTTAAGCCGAACATCGACTCAAATAGGATTTTTTTCCCCTAAATTCCTATAATTCTTGTAATAAAAAGAACTGTCTTCAACGAATGACATCAGTGGACTTGTGGGAAAATATATTGACTGAGTACTTCATGGTTGAAAATGTCAATTTTTTTAATTGAAGTCGATTGGAGCCAGGGTTTTTTACCAGCATCAAATCATCCACAGAGGTAATAAATAAAAGGTCTTTCATTCCAATTTTCTGAGAGATTCTTCAAATGC